>JAHWFP010176843.1:46506-64582 GCA_023313725.1 Lithobius niger
AAGTCACGGACTTTGCCGTATTATGAACTAAACTAAACTAAACTAAACGTTATAGCTCCGTCGCTTGCTCTCTCTGTCTGTCGTGTGTGGAGGTGCTTTCCTCTCTCTTCGTCTTTCGGATGCCTGCTACGCACGTGACGTCATCGTAATAAGCAACATTGTGGTAGCGTACTTGGAGACAGTTGTGTTTGCAGTGTGGCGAGAAATACTTTTTTTTTCAATTCCTTTAAAAATTTTAAAACTAGAGGTGGGGCGAATGTTCGAATTATTCGTTCGGTAAGACCATATTCGAATATTATATACCGTACCCCATTCGAACATTCACCCCCAAAAAATTCTATGTACATTACGTGTTTTTAGTTAGTTTTTGAATCTTCCTAATCCCAAGTCGGTTGCCACACTATTTCTCACCCCTTCCTTCCCAGCTTCGTTGCCTTTGCCTTTTGGATTGTGCATTTGCGAGTGGAAGAAGGGGAAAGAGATTGAAATCTAAATATATTAGCAGTTTTTTCTCTTTTTGATTGTATGCATTGCCCAGTCGACGTAAGTTAAACTTTGGTATTTATTAAAAACCTATTTTTTTTTGTGGGGGGGGGGGATGGGCCTAAACACTAAACATGAGAAAAAGGTTTTGAACAAATATTTAAAAATTCCAACATATGGCAAGGATTGTAAAGGCCCTGGTGTAATAATGGTACCTTACAGGACCTTGATAAAAAAAAAGAACTAATACGAGAGCAAATACACATGATGTGAAATTTCTAGGGTTTGGCAGATACCGATACCGATACTATCGGAATCGGCCGGTATCGGCTAGCTGTTTTGGTAAAATATCTGTTTTTGCTATATCTTCGCCAAAAATTGGCCGTTTTTGATGTTCCAATACACCATTTTAACTGTTTTTTCGAGAGCTTTCCAATGGTGCTAATTTTAGAAAGATAGCTTCAGTTGTTCTCAAATTATTTAAGAAAAACCAAAAACAGGTTCCAAAAAATGCACTGAAGTATTGGTATCGGTGAAGTAGCATCGGACCTTATGAGTATCGGATCGGTCAAAGTTGTATCGGCCGAGCCTTAGAAATATCTTATCTCACGGTGATGGTGGGGGTGGGGTCGATATTTGTTCTAGTCCCCCATAATTTTGTGTTTAAAAAAACCTTTTTTCCGACCTACCGGCCCTATTTTTTTCAGCAATGTTCTGCGATGCACACCATTTTTTTTTGTTGTTAGGCCTAGGCCTAAACTGACTTCAGGAGTAACAAGTTTAAGGATTTTGCTTTTATCGACGGACTAAGTATTAAGCATGCCTAACATGCTCAAACACGCGCTATGTGTAGATACATTCTTTAGAATAGGTTTGTCTTCATTTACCAGCAACCATAGAAGCTAGTAGAAGCTAGTATGCCATCTGTAATTGTGTTTATTCACACTCTTACATTTTTGTTTATTCTCAGTGGAATACGTAACTGACACTTGGACTCTTCTCAACAAGAATAACAAAACGCTTCAGCTTAGGAAAGAAAATGTTGATGGTATTCTGGGATCAACGGGAGACCATGAACGCCAACCTGTTGGTTTGAGAGATCTAAATTTGAAAGCGGCAATTAAAGGTAAACATTCTTTTCTTAATTTTTGTATTCATGTTTACAGTGTGGGTTTGTTGTGCACTGGTTTGGGCAGCAGAAAAATGTTTGCATGGTTAAAAGGGCCCCAAAGTGGCCAAGAGCATCATGGTTAAGGGAGAAGGGGAATATAGGATTATCAAGATCAGTACAGAAGACAGCGAAAAGGTGTGGTTGGGCGGGGGAATCTTCGCCGTCAACTTCAAGCTGAGAAACCTACTATAAAACTGAACGTCAGTATAAACTGCGTTGCCATGGACATTGTGAATCAGTGGACAAGCAACCGGATGATGTTTGTGCAGCGGTTTCTTTTAATTCATTTAAAGCTCTCCTTGGCACGCATCTTACTTAGAAACGCATAGCATCGCCGACTAGACAAATCAAATGACTTTCACAAATAAAGGTCTATAGTAAACTAGATATCACATTAACGGTTTATACTGAACTAAATAGCCTACATTTTCTAGTTCCGACCACTGCTCATTGATATGCACATGCTTGTTAATTATTTCAGTGTGTCTTTAGTTCTAAGTAATACTAATAGCTCAAGTGTTATTACATTTGTTTTCCAGTAAAAGATGAACCTGTGGACTACACATTTGTTGACAACAATCACATGCAAGTGGGAGGTAGTCTGCAAGCTCATCTAGGGACAGCCGAAGTCAGTGGAAGCATTGGTTTCAAATTTCAAGATGCAGTTAAAGGTAGATGCTCATTTTAAATTATCCACTGATAGAGCATTACTACGGTGTAATTTATGGTCGCTTTGCTAATTCTTACCACTGGACGTAGAGATGTACATTGTACACTCCAAATGATTATTCCAGTGTATCAGGAATTCCAGATGCTGCAGTGTACCTCCGTGTAGTTAAGCAATTTATAATTGCTTTGATAATTCTTGTTCCTGATCGTGGAGATGCACAAAGGAACATGCCCATGATTATTTTTCAGTGTGTTTGAAATTCTAAGTGCAGCAACGTACATCTGTTTTTACTGCTATCCTAAAATACTTACGCGTATTTTTGCTTTACGTTTGGAATGCCCAATGTCCCAAACCCCATAACAAACGGTCCATACATAGCGCTCCACTAGGTTGCGTAAGCGATGCTAGACGTGCTCCCTATCTTCCCGCTTGATTCGTCAAATTCATTTGGGAAGTATAGCGTTGACATCGTAACTTAGCTGTGTGCATTAGCCCTAATTATGCCCACGCTGATTGCCAACTCGTGCCCCAACTGTGGTAGGTGTTTCAAACCTTTGGCTAGTTTCACGTCAAAGGATGCTCCATCATCAGGCCATGTTGGAATTTGTGAGGTAGCATATATCACTGGTGATTCGCCGTCTTTACATCTACTGTCATTTGTAGTAGTGTTTAGTCTAACCCCCGTTCAGTGAGTAGTGATGGATCTACCCTAGCATCAGACAGAGAGATGCTTGGACCAGGCGTTATCGCTGCAATGTCATCTTGTGTAACTCAAACTACTAAATTTCAAGCCACTCGATCCCTTGAAATTCATAGTGAATTCCTCGCCACGTTTGAAAAATATTTTGAGCCTTCCGACACCTGCCGAGGTCTGTTTTTACAGCATAGTGCTTCGGTGGTGGGGGAACGCCCTATTGTCACCAAGTAATTGCGCAGACTCTTTGGTGACACTATCCCGGACACTCAAATGCACTACCACCATCTCCTCAACGTAGGCAGCAGCAATCTTCTTCCAAGAACTCTGAACAAGTATGCAAGCACATCTTCTTGCCACAGGACGAGCCCGTGGGAAGGGTCCCCTCGGTTCTGACTTCTTCTCAGTGCGACCTTCCTCCCCTCTTTACTGACAGGGCAGAGGCAGGTTGAAGCGCAGTGTCAGATCATGGGAATTCATCGCTGACGACCTGTAAGTTACTGGAATCGTTACTGTATCCCGTCATTTCTGCTGCCGCCTCCCCTTGCTGACAGCATAGCAGAATTGGTACTGAATAGACAGGAGAACCAGTGCTACGTTCGAGAGATTCACTCGTTTATCGCAAAAGAAGCAATTCGACCTTCTCCACCGGACACTCTTTAACCTCTGTCACTTCAACTCAATCACCCAAACGGGAGTATTTCAAAAAGGAACCCCGTGTCGACCATCTGGGAGGCCCTTCGGCCACACACCTTTACCAGTTCTAATGTGGAGGTTGCCTACCTCCACGTACCCCTGCATCCTTTGGTGCTCCTCATCTTCCAGCTTATCTCCCACCAAAGTTTACCACTTCGAGGTCCTTCCAACATCCTTATGCGCCCGACACTCAGCTGGCTCCACCTCCAGAGCATCTGCTAACGCGCCTTTCTGGACACAATGCCGATCCATTAACCCAGTCCCAAGAAGCAAACACCTGCATCCAGTCCCTAAATCACCTCGGGTTGGGGATTAGGGATGTGCAAAACTCGAAATTTCGAGTCGAGTTCGAGTTCGTTGTGTAAACTCGACTCGATCTTAAAACTTTAAACTCGAAATTTTCGAGTTTCGAGTTTTACGGATTATCGCGATGGGAATCTCGTTACTCCTTTTCGCTTTTGTCAGTTAGTCTGAGACGTTCTCCCTTTTACAACCTTTAGTTTGGGACAGAGGAGATCTATGTTGAATTTTAGCAAAAAAGATCGTAATATCTTCAACAAATTGCAACAAAACTTACCACATTTACTTAAGTTTTGTAGAAAAAATGCGTAAAAACTGTGGAATATTTCTTGTAGTTATATAATGACAGTCGTGTTGTTGATACAGGAAAAACTAATTTATTTGGTTCAGCATTTGCATGGTTCCCACCAAAATACTGAAAGAATTCCCACTGATTTTTCCGGGTTTACAGAGAAGTTGAGGTCAATTTCCAAGTTATTTACTGTAATTTTTGGAAGGAAATTTTTTTCGCAGGTTTACTTGTTTCTAGGGCTGACATGTTGCAAGAAATCAGGTCTATTTATTGAACTTTTGGGTTTCAACACAAAATATTAAGATATAATTCTCATCACAATGTCGTAACATACTGTGTTTAATGCAGTTTCGCGTTGGCCCAAAAACCTGGCTTTGCTTTCTCCCGGAGTTTTCCAGGTTTTTTTTTGTGAAAAATCATATAATTCCCCGAGTTATGGTTTGTAAAACCATACTCAAAACTCGAACTCGACTCGAAACTCGATACTCAACCCCCAACTCGACTCGAACTCGACTCGACTTGAAAAAGTTGTGATCGCACACCCCTATTGGGGATCAACACCACGAAGTCTAGATTTCAACTTGCCTTGCCCAGGTCCTGTAGTTTCTAGGTGCGGAATTCGATTTGAGGTCTTTCCTGGTCCGTCCAGCTCAAGAACGAGTGGAACGCTTGCGTGCATCGACTGAGTACCTGCTTCCCTTAACCCGTATCTTGGCTGCAGACCTGAGCAGTCTTATTGGCGAAATCGACTCCTGTGCTATGTTAGTTCCCTGGGGGCGTGGGGGCCAGGCCCATACACTAGTTCGTCGGAATTCCTGGACGTCTTACGAGTCTTGAGACGACCATGTACCCCTCCAGCACCTTTCTCACTGGGACCTATAATGGCGGACTGTCGAACTGAACATCGTAGCGGGAGTGCCGGTACATGCTCCCAGTCCCGACGTCCATTTCTTCACGGACGCAATATTGACATAGTGGAGAGTGCTACCTGGGGAGCAGACAGGCGGCAGAAACTTGGACAGAAGTGGAGTCTCACTCCATATCAATGTTCTGGAACGCCAAGCAATCTTCTAAGCCATCCTTATGAGTGCCAACATCATCCAGGGAACGTCTGTCGAGGTACTCTCCGACAACACCTTTACAGTAGTTTTCTTTCGGCGGGCAGAAGGTCTCCACTTTGCATCTTCACCAGAAAGTGTCCCAGATTTTCATCTTAATCCTGTACTGACAGTGTCTCTTCAACCAAGGCACATCGCGGGACGCCTGAATGTGTTTGCCGACGAGCTTTCTCACTGGGTTCGCGTGCCGACAACGGCCTGGCCTCTGTCTCTGTCGGTGTGCAGGTCACTCTTCCTGTGTTGGGGGACTCTGCATGTCGTCGTGTTCGCGACCAGGAAGAGCACGAAATTGCCAATCTTTGTATTGCCATTCTCTGATGATGGAGACCTAGTGACGGACAGTTCAACATACCGCGGGACGGACGGATCGCTTATTTGGTTCTCCACCGTTTTGCCTCTTGCAGTCAGTGCTCAACAAGATTCGGATTTCCAGCAGAATGTTTATCCTCATAGCCTGTTCAGGATGGCGGCACTGTGGTTTTTTGACCTCCTGGCCCTTGCGAAGGAAGAGCCAATCCTGGCCTTTCTGCCAAGACCTGCTCTCTGAACACAGGGGATGGACGCTGCACCCTCAAATCAAGACACTGAACCTTCGCGTGATGACTCTTCACACCCAATCTGCTGATAGTGAGATATGACAACGTAGTGGCTTGCATCCTTCAGTGTCATTGGTAGTCAACGGTGCTGGTGTTTGAGGCCAAATAAAGCAACCGGTGCAAATAATGCATGGTGGTCAAGGCCAAACCTTTTGATCGTACGATTCAGGGTCACATTGTTTTTTGTACACCTCTTCCAACAGGACCTGTCCCTTATCGCCATCGATTAGATCAATAATTAAGTCCGTTTTCAGCTTGGCGGTTAACACCAATACCGTGTCATCACCCGGCTGATACAAGCTTTTTTGAGTGCAACGGCCTCGACGTATGTGGGATCTACTAATCATCTCACACAGCCACTCTGTACAAGCTTTACACTGGGCTTCTTTCACCAACTTGACGTTGAAGTCGGTGTTCTTCATGCGATGGCGACAGCTGCAAGGCTGGGAGACCTGGCTCCACTTGTGCGTGGAAGGGAATACTTTAGGCACACCAGTGATTGGTATAAGGTCACCTTTTTGCCACCGCCATACTTTCGAGCCAAATGTAAGAAACTGGACGACCTCTTCCCCCCTCTCCGATCGTGCTGAAAGCACTGCTGGTTGCATTGAGATGGTGCACTTCACAGTCCGAGCACTCCATTGCTATATGGCGGTGGCGAAGGAGATTGTGGAATCGCAAACGGATCGTGAATACTCGGCAACACATAAAGGGGCAGTGGTGAAACCACAGAAACCTTTATCCGTCAAGCCTGATATGAAGGCAGTCATGCCTGACCTCATCATCTCCTGGATCTGGCAAATTATTAAAACGGCGTATGCTTCTTCTGGGCGACGTCCGGCAGCTTGACAGATTACTGCCCTCAAACTTAAAAGCCATTTCTGCCGCCTGGGCGTTTGCAGCATAGGCCCCACTGGCTGAAGTCCTGGCTACTTGCAAGTGGAAAAGCAGCAAGGTGTTAAGACCTCTAGTGCGTCGTTGATGGGAGTCAAACTTTGTAGTGGTTTGCCGCCGTGGAAAAAAACAATAAGGTGAATTGACTGACAATCTCTTGCAGGTTGGTTTGGTCATTTCATCTATGTACGTATTGCATTCATTAGCTTACTTGACTGCGTGTGAGTTGGAATATGTACAACGGCCATGCAAGTGTTACGGTTCAACGCTCGTCGTTGGTGCGACACGGTCAGCAAAAAAAATAAGGTTTTACCCCTAAAACCAGTTTTTACTTACCCTAAAGTTACTTGTAGGAACCCTCCCTCCTCCCGCGTTGAACTGGCTCGTTCGCGATGTTTGGTACGAATTGTGACGAAACACGGCGAAAAGACAGTAAGCGTCCCTGTTGGCACTTACGCATGGCACTTACGCGACATAGTGATAGTGCTATGCATCTAGTTTATTTTATTTTGCTGTGGGGTTGGGGACATTGTGTATTTTCAAACAGAAAGCAAAAATACTTATAAGTATTTTAGGGTAAATAAAAAATATTATGTAAAACGCCGTTTTTCAAGTACCTATTTTATTTCTTTGCAGTAAAAGATGAAGCTGTTGACTCTACTTTTTTTGACAACAATCACATGGAAGATGGAGGTGGTCTGCAAACTCGTTTAGGAGCAGCCAAAGGCAGCGGAAGCACTGGTTTCAATTTTCAGGCTGCAGTTAGAGGTAGTTGCTCAATTCTAATTCTCCACTAATTGAGCATTACTAGGGTGGAGTTTTATGAATGCTTGCTAAGTCTTGCCACTGACCGTAGAGCTGCACACTGCACATGCCCATTGATTATTCCAGTGTCAGAGATTCTTGAGTGCAGCAATGTACCTCTGTTTGTTGCAAGTGCTATTTTATTTGTTTTCTAGTAAAGGAAGCAGCGGAAGCACTGGTTTCAATTTTCAGGCTGCAGTTAAAGGTAGTTGCTCAATTCTAATTCTCCACTCATTGAGCATTACTAGGGTGGAGTTTTATGAATACTTGCTAAGTCTTGCCACTGACCATAGAGATTGCACACTGCACATGCCCATTGATTATTCCAGTGTCAGAGATTCTTGAGTGCAGCAATGTACCTCTGTTTGTTGCAAGTACTATTTTATTTGTGTTCTAGTAAAGGATGAACCTGTTGACTCCGCTTTTGTTAACAACAATCACATGGAAAACGGAGATGGTCTGCCAGAACGTTTAGGAACAGCCAAAGACAGCGGAAGCATTGGTTTCAGTTTTCAAGCTGCAGTTAAAGGTAAATACTCAATTCTAATTCTCACTAACAGAGCATCGCAAAGGTGCAGTTTATGATTGCTTTGCTAATTCCTACCACTATTAATGAGATGCACATAGCACATGCCCAGTGTTTATTTCAATGTATTCTAAGTGCAGCTATCTGTTTGTTCAAGTGCCAATATTATATTTGTTGCAGTAAATGATGAACCAGTTGACGCCACTTATGTTGACAATAATCATTAATCACATGCAAGCGAAAGGTAGTCAGCAAGTGCAGGACTCAAAATGTCCGAAAACAAAAGTGTGTAGCATAATTACAATGAAAAATAAAAATATTTGCGTAGCAATTGTACAATAATGGTTAGCTGTTTTCATGAAGCATAATTATTTTTCTAAACGTGTTTTCTTTTTGCTTGACAGTTGATCTGTAAATTGCAAAATTATATTTTCCAATTTTCTAAACATTTTGATGCTTTGTACTACGATAGTGAATATTATAACTTGAAGTATATCGCTATGGTCAATACAGTGAAAACGTCAACTCGTCATAAAAATAACATCAAAAGTTCGCTTAAATTCACTTCATGGACACATATTTTGCCCTGCAAATATTCGACATCTCTCATATGTCTTCTTCAGGCCTTGAGGATGTTTAGACTTTGAACTACATCTTTCTTTCTGACTACTTGTGCATTCAAATTTCTGATACTTTTGCATTCGAATTTGGTCACTCGAGGGCGGCCAAATTCTAATGCACGAGTGGTCAGAAAGCATGTTGTAGTTCAAAGTCCGATCACCGTCAAGGCAAGGCCTGAAGAAGGCATCTGAGGGATGTCGAATATTTGCAAGACAAAGTATGTGTCCTTGAATTGAAACAAATTTTTTAGTGTTATTTTTATGATGTATCTTATAAGGAGTGCTTCAAGTTCTTTGACTACGCCTAGTGTATAAATTCGAGCATTTTAAAAATTTAAATGACTGTCTTAATAGGAAAACCTATTTCAAAAGGATTTTTAACAATAATAAATTTCTTTGTGGCTAAAATGGCCACGCAAATTTCAATTTTGTGTGGCAAATGTCTGAAATTGTGCCAATTGCGATGTGATAGTACTCATCAAGCCCTGCAGTGCGTGTAGGGACAGTGTGTGTAGGGACAGCGTGTAGGGACAGTATTATAGATGCGAGAGGGGGCGTTCGGCCGATATTACAAGAAAGGAACCTCACCCCTTTGTATTTAATCTTTCCAAGCATGAACTGAGTACAGATGAGATTAAAATCCTTCAGTTAGACCGAAAATTCGTCCCCACACGACCAGATGCTCAACCAGATGCTCAAGGGCAGTTGGCCACGAGTCGTTTGGGCAGTTGGCCACGAGTCGTTTTATGTAATAATTATAGGATGAGCCCAATTTAGGAGAACCTAGGAGACATGATGAGAAACCTATGTGCTGTCGAGTAAGTGGTTTAGTTGTTTATCGGATTAGCAGCAAGATAACTCGTTTCGTTTATAACTAAACAAAATTTGGAAACTTTCCAGGTGTGGTTTGCTATATATTTGTAGCAATTTCGAAGCGTTGGTTAATACGTGTATTGTACAGCGGCGATAAAACGTAGTGCTGTGAATGATGTGGTAAGGCTTTCTGACTGATTGGTGATCGTGTAGTGCTTCTGTGGGTCTGGTTTGTTGTACATTGTTTCCACTGCGTGAATAAATTCCAACTGACTCCCGTTTGACACCAGTTCCACTTTCCAGGAGTACTGTACTGGCAATAAATCCTTAAGTGTAGTGTGGCAAAATCTATCGCAGTTTGTTTATTGATGCAGAGTGGCGAAACCTTTTGAATGTGGCGAGAGTGGCAAAGCCTTTGCAGGGAAAATTAATCCTTGTCTGCATGTTCTTTCGCAATGTGGAAAGAATCCGTTTGATTGTGTTGAGTATGAAGCGGCCCATGCACATAAATGCTTGTTATTGCAACATGTTCTTCAACGTAGTGAAACGAAACCGTTTAAATGGGATGATTGTGGAAAAGCTTCGGTAGCCTTGATTATATGCGATTACACACGGGGGATAATCTTTTCACGTGTGCGGAGTGTGACCTTTGCTGTTTTCCCAGACCTATGAAAAGGCCATGACTATGCACAGCGACAAAAAACCCTTTAAGTGTGGAGAGTGTGGCAAGTCCTTTATACAGAAACGTATTTTTACTAGACACATGCATGCTCACAGAGCCACTGAGCTGCCCAAATGTGATGTTTGTGGGAAGGACTTTGCTGAGATCTCTAGCCTAAAACAGCACAAGCTCATGCACAGTAGTGTAAAAACATTTAAATGTGAAGACTGTGACATGACCTTCAAACTGAAAAGAATCCTAACCAGACACATGCAAATACATTGTGGTGAGAAAGATGTGGTAGGCGACTGTGGTAATAGCTCAAATGGCCCATCTGTTTTAGGCATGCATCCTGTGGTTCATGATGCTCCAGCAGTGGTAGACTCGCAGTGTCATCCCTCTGTGGCTAGTGACAGTGCACCTGGTAATGGTGAATGTTTAAACTCAGTAACCAAAGTTAAATCCTTGGATATAAGCCAACTTAATCTCGAAATGAGCAATCTAACTTCTACTGTCTCGAACTCATTCGCTGATCTTAAGGATCACTTACGTGACCAGATACTTAAGGCTTCTGAACATTGTGTGCTACACCATTCAAATGCAAATACAAAGACAAACTCCGCAAAAGAGGTGTCGACTGGCTTCTGCGACAAAATGTTATATTTTCTGGATTCCCTTGGCGAGCTAATGTCTACTGGACTACAAACAATTGAAACCAAACTAGAAAGTATAATCATGAAACAATCAGTGACATTACTTGATTCGATGAGCAAAATGATGTGTATGCAGGAACAGATCCTGCTCAACGCTCAGCCCTGCAGTGTACCTCTTCCAATGCAGGAAATTGATGGCCAAAGCAAAATTGTCGTTAGCACGGTTCTAAATACCCAAAGTGAAGGTAATATACAGGTTGTATCCGCACATGTAG
The DNA here is from genome assembly GCA_023313725.1 of Lithobius niger. NCBI lineage: Eukaryota > Metazoa > Arthropoda > Chilopoda > Lithobiomorpha > Lithobiidae > Lithobius > Lithobius niger. The sequence goes on from JAHWFP010176843.1 coordinate 57,773, forward strand.
ACACACTTTGTGAGTCATCTGTCCCTGGCTTACACTCTGCTGTTGTTAAACCTATATTGATCCAAAGAAACACCCCCTGTAATCCCTTAAAACCGGCTCCAGCTGCTGAACATTTGAACCCCCCCATTCAGAATCGGCAGTGTGACAACTTAGGATTAATAACGAATTTCGATGCAGTTACCCCTGAAGTCCCCTCTAACCCTAGCACTCTAATTATTGGAGACTCTCAGGTCAGACATATCAAACTTCCCTCGAAACTTAATTCCAGAACTTGGTGTTTTCCCGGAGCACGCATTGAACATGTTATAAAATTTATTCCCGAGATCATGAAGTCCCATGCCGAGGCCACTCATGCTGTTCTGTGTCTGGGCACTAACAATATTGGCTACGACTCTCCCAGTAGTATTTCTGAAAGGCTGTCACAGCTAATGAGACTAATAAAAGAGTACCACCCTGAAATCAAACTCTCCATCGTAGGCCTGCTACCCCAGTGGGTCCCAGAAGCTATATGGTTCGACCTCAAAAACTATTTGGTCCGCTGCAACGGTCACATTATGAACATTTGCAAACTCGAGAATGTAACATACATCTCCATGTGGGATGCTATTATAATTTCCAGGTACCTCTTGGCAGGAGACGGAGTACATTTTTCTGCTATTGGAAAAAAACATTTAACTAACGTGATGACTAAGGCTATTCTGGGAAACTACAGGTGGATAATGGTCTAAATGTAGGCCCAGGTTTTTTCCTCCCTCTTGGATCCTTGTCCCTTCCGTCTACCACAGATACTTCAGATCGGTCTGTTAATTTGAACTCTAATATGCAACTGTCTTCTGCAAACCTTACACACACTAACCATAAAGCTCACCTAAATTGTCTGTTTCTAAATGCACGAAGTCTTGTGAACAAACTTGTTGAATTCAATATGTTATTGTTAAGCAATTTATATGACCTTATCTTTGTTGTGGAAACTTGGTTAAATAATACGATAACGGACGCGATGCTGACTGGCAATATATCGTACAACATCGAAAGGAGAGACCGTTTGACTCGTGCTGGTGGCATTTTATTTGCAGCAAAAAAAGGACTCTTGTACCATGTAACAAACGTATGTACTACAGTTGAAGCAATGACTTTGGACCTATTCAATGAAAAGGTTTCGATAACTATTGGGTACATCCCTACTGGGGATGACTTCAATACCGTCACATTAATGTGTGAATACATTAACTCAGAATTTAGATCTGACCGTACCAACGTTATTGTTGGGGATTTCAACCAGCCAACAATTGACTGGCTACATTCAGGAGCAACAGGAAAAACTGGCACTACAATGTTTAACTGTTTCTCAGACTTGGGTTTGGAGCAGTTAGTCATCGAGCCAACACGGGGCAATAATATACTCGACCTTATCTTGGTTGACAATGAACGCACTATTACGGACATTGCTGTCTTACATGGACTCGGTACTAGTGACCATTCTATGCTGTCCTTTTGCATCCACACCATCCATTCAATTGACCCTACTGTGTCAAACTTAAAAATTAAAAAAATTGACTTGGAGGGCATAAAAAATTCTCTTCGTGAGATCGATTGGAATCTTAGGATGGTTGATGCTACCGATGTAGATATAATGTGGAATATTTTTATCGCTACTATAAATGACACATTGGATCAACATAGTAGACTGCAAGTCAACTCGTTTCGGCATAAAAAACGCATCCCTCGTGAAGCCAGGAAATTAAGCTCGCGTAAAAAGAGACTTTGGCGCCATTATAAAAGAAATCGCTGTGATGATACCAAATCATTGTATAAGCAAGCTAGCAGGAACTATGCAGATTGTGTAAAGCGATTGTCCATCCAAGCTGAAAGTAAAGTTATAAAGGAAGGTAATCTTGGTGCACTTTACAGGTTGGTAAAAAATAAAACTGGAATTAAGCGAAGTATCCCACCCTTAAAGCTAAAAGGACAGGTGGTATCATCAGACGAGGCAAAGGCAAATGCCTTAAACAATATATTTTCCAAAAACTTCATCTCCGATAATGGAGCCATCCCCGATAATCAGAGGAACCTAAAGCATGCGTTCACACAAACCTTAGATAATGTGTCTTTCTCAAGCGAGAAAGTCCTCAAAGCAATTAATGATACAAAAACTAGCCATGCCATTGGTCCTGATGGACTATCCGCATATTTTTACAAAGAAATGCGGAATGAGATTATCTCTCCATTGGTGATAATATTTAAATGCTCAATGCAGTCGGGCAAAATCCCTAAATGCTGGAAAAAGGCACGTGTAATTCCAATCTTCAAAAAAGGTAATGCATCCGATCCACATAACTACAGACCAATATCTCTTACTTGTGTACCCTGTAAAATTATGGAAAGAATTATTAAAAATGAAATGCTAAATTTCCTAAACGAACAAGATATAATCTCGTATGATCAATTTGGTTTTTTGCCTGGACGCTCAACAACGCTACAGCTACTGGACGTCCTAAACGACTGGACTAGTTGTTTAGATGAGGGTTACCCAGTTGACGTAGTTCTAATTGATTTTGCGAAAGCATTTGACTCCGTTGTCCACCACAAATTACTATTTAAACTAAAAAACATTGGCATCAGAGTGCAACTACTGGCTTGGATTACTGATTTCCTTGTGGGCCGTAGCCAGCGTGTCGTAGTCGGGGAATCGGTGTCAGATGATGCTGTGGTTAAAAGTGGTGTTCCACAGGGGTCAGTTTTAGGTCCATTGTTATTCACTATTTTCTTAAATGATCTATCGCCAACTTCTGCTGGTGTAAAATTGCGAAAATTTGCTGATGACGTTAAACTCCACTCTGCAATGAAATCAAGACAGAGTCACATTGGTATCGTACATGAACTTGATGAACTAAAAAACTGGTCAGATCAATGGCAGTTGCCGATTTCGGACAATAAATGCAAAGTGTTGCATATCGGAGGTAAGAATCCATCATATAATTACTACCTATCGGGTTCAAAATTGGAACCATTAACTACTGTCAAGGATTTAGGTGTCTGGCTCTCTACGAATCTAACGTGGACTCACCACTGTAACGCTGTCATTAAAATAGCAATGCAACGTGCAGCTATTATCAGAAACTGTTTCACTTCTAGGGATGTCCCAACTTTACTGTGGGCCTTTAAAGTATATGTCCGTCCGCTTGTTGAATACGCCAGCCCCGTTTGGTCCCCGTCACTTCGAGGAGACATTCTGAGGTTAGAAAGAGTGCAGCGAGTGTTTACCAAACTTCTCCCAGGGTTCCGAAATATACCATATGCAGCCAGACTGAATAAATTGAAAATTGATTCTTTGGAACTACGCCGGGTAAAAGCCGACCTGTCATTCACATATTGTCTGTTGCATGGTCTCCTGGATTATGCTCCATCTCTTTTCTTTGATGTTAATAGAGAAAGGCGGACCAGGGGTCACTCCCTGAAATTGGTTAAGAAACCCTTCAGATTAAACTGCAGAAAATACTTTTTTGTAAATCGGGTCATTAATGTTTGGAATGCTTTACCTGATGATGTTGTCACGGCACCCTCTATAAATTGTTTTAAATTCAGACTAAATAAGTGTAACCTACTACCATACATATCAGACTATTCCTAATGTTATTTTTGCTATATTGTTGTACAGATATTTCTATCTAGCTATATGTATTTGTTATCACTTAATGTTGGTAAGATATAAGCGGTTTCTGGTAAAAGCCCTATCTTGCCATTTTGCTAACTTACTCGGCAAATAAACTTCTATTACAGACAAAGGCAGTGGAATCATTGGTTTCAATTTCCAAGATACAGTTCTAATTCTCCACTAATGGACATGTGTGAAATTTTTGATTGATTTGCTAAGTCTTGCCACTCATCGTTCAGGTGCACATTGCACAAATGAACACACCCAACCCTCTCGAATGTCAATCCAGTAGCAGTCGCCACTTGGCCAGTAGACCTTGCAAAGCACTCGCCATTTCACAATTTTTACTCGCCACATACCATATTCATCTTGCATGATGCATGGTTTTTCTAAGTTATGCATTTACAAAATTGTTAAATTTTCTTAACCCCAGTATTAATGCGGAAAAAGCAGTTAAGGAGCCATTGTAATTCTGAGCATAAAGCCGCAAACCGTTCGTCTCTAACTTGTACGTTCCCGAGATATCGCTCTTTGAATGTCATTCTCTATCACTAGTCGCCATTTTGACGAGTAAGGCTAAATTCCAAGTCGCCAACTGCTGATTTCCATTCGCCAAATGGCGAGTGGCGACCGACATTGGAGAGGGTTGAACACACCCAATGATTATGTTTCAATTTGTTCAAACTTCTAAGTGCTGCAACGTACATCTGTTTGTTCAAATACTTATATTTGTTTTGCAGTAAAAGATGAACCTGTTGACACCACTTTTGTTGACGACATTCCCATGCAAGTGGGAGGTAGTCGGCAAGCTCATCTTGGAACAGCCAAAGGCAGTGAAAGCATTGGTTTCAATTTTCAAGATGCAGTTAAAGGTAGATGCTCAATTCTAATTCTCCACTAATGGTGTATTACTAGGGTGTAATTATGATTGAATTGTTAATTCTTGCCACTGATCGTAGAGATGCACATCCAAACTATTATTTCAGTATGTCTGAATTTCTATGTGGAGCAACATCTGATTGTTCAAGTGCTTCTTATGTTTGTTATGCAGTAAAAAATGAACCTGTTAACCTCACTTTTGGTGACAACAATGACATGCAAGCAGGAGGTGGTGTACAAGCTTGTCTAGAGACAGAAGACAGTAGAAGCAATGGTTCCAGTTTTAGAGATGCTGTTAGAGGTAGATGTTCATTTCTAAATCTCCACTACTGGTGCATTACTGGGATTACTATCAACTAAGGATATTACTGTAGGTCAGAAAAAAACAAATTGTTGGGGGTGGGGGGGAGGGCATTGAAGAGCATGGGGATAAAAAATTGTGGTGGTCAACCGTTTTCATTTTCCTACCATATTATATTTTTTTGTTCAATTGTATTGAAAATTAACCAATTCTGACATTTCAACGCTCCCATTTTGTAAACATTTTCTAGGGTCTTTTGAGTGCTGCTAATCTTAAAGGTGGATTTCCATTGCACGGTCTGATGTTCTGTTTATATTAGGAAACAGAGGGGAAAATTCAATTGTGTATAAAGCAGCAACATCAATCCCGTTGTTAACAGCATACCGAAGCGGCAATCCAATCACAACACTTTATTAACCATGCAAGGCGTCATTATTGTAGCCAATCTCATTAGAGCTTTGCGTTGGTACGGGTTGGATACCTGTAAAGTAACAAGCAGAATAGGGAATGTTGCAACTCTTTATTAACGCAGCCACAAACGCACATTTGTAGTTTGATAATTACCAGTGTAAGTGAAAAAAAATCTCGCAAAAATGATCACTTTGCCAGAAATTAGCAAAATTGATAAAATTTGAAAAAAAATTCACTAAAATAAACAGAGTTGGCAAAAACTATAAGAATTTGCAAAGATTGACGAAAGTTGACAAAAACTAACAAAAATTCCGCAAAATGGTTAATATTGATTAGGCCATTAAAACAGAAAAGTTGGTTCTCAGGCCCTCCCGTACCGATATTTTGAAGGGAAATAAAAAGAAACGACGTGGTAAAAATAAGTTACACATCAAAAATGGTCCTTAATGAGAAATAAAAATATTGGAAATTACTCATTACGCTCACTTTCAAGAACAGGATACTGTCAGTATCTTGCAAATTTTCGATTGTATTTCAACAATCTTCATCAGGCAGGGTCAAGAAAATTGAGTCTTCTGGTTACATTTTCGTCTGCTTGTTTTTTCGTCTGCTTGCTTCAAAAGAAAAGAACGTCCACCGAAGAAGATGGACGTTCTTTTCTTTTGAAGCAAGCAGACGAAAATGTAACCAGAAGACTCAATTTTCTTGACCCTGCCTGATGAAGATTGTTGAAATACAATCGAAAATTTGCAAGATACTGACAGTATCCTGTTTTTGAAAGTGAGCGTAATGAGTAATTTCCAAGATCGAAGTGAATCAACAGCGTTTCAAAGTAATACAAGTAAGCCTAACGGTTTATTTTGAAATAAAAATATAAAATTACCATTCTTGTTGTTAAATATTTTATGGACACGTGATAAGCAGAATTATGATACGTTGTCCTTTTTCCCCAAGATGTAATCCCCAAGACGTAAGAAAAATAGGGCCAAAAATAAAATAAAAAATTCCACTTGCCCTCACAGATTTCTACCGGGAAAATTCAAGGAATTTGACAAATAAGTACAAAAATTCAGGGTATTTCTACATTTTACAAAAATACTTTCCCTATGTAAAAAAAAACTAATTGTTATTTCATTTTTTATTCTAAAACCATCATTTTATTTAAATTAAAACCGGTTTTATTTCTTTCATTTACGATAAAGCAAAAACTCCTAGGGCCCGTTTTAACAAGGCTATCTGCAGCTTCTATCACACTGCTATGGAGCGCACTCTTCCCTTCCTCCCTCCTGTCCACACTATCGCCTTACCCTGTTGCTAAGGGTAACAAGCTGGCTTGCCGCTGAGGGTGCTGTGGTTTATATGCTCTCTCCCTATGTGTAGTAGGTGGTTCCTGTTTCGCCGCGCTGCATTTGGCTGACTACAATACATCATGTTAAACACACTTCTAGCAAACGATAGTCAATGGGTGCCTTCGAAAATTGACCCCAATAGAGTAACTCTTGGATCATGGAGTAACTCAAAAAACTAAACCTTGGCGCATTATTTATTGCGGGGGGGGGGGGGG
>JAHWFP010176843.1:69054-110818 GCA_023313725.1 Lithobius niger
TTAGGGCAGTGCAATTTTTGATTTAGCAAAGCAATGCTATATAGTAATTGCGATTTGAATGAAATGTTTAAAAAAAAAATTAGAGGTTGGTGCTAAAAGCAAAGGCCGAGCGTCGAGCGAACAGTAAAGTCACCACAACAAAGGAAGGCGAAGAAAGCAGTTGTACATGCTGCCTCTATCATAGCATCGATGAAGGGGGAAAAGACTGTCATAGGGTCAACACTAAATTACGAAGGATGATGGGCGCGATAGGAAGGCCTGTTTAATGTTTTTTTGTTTTTTTTGTACGAAACTGCAGTTCGCTTGATAGCCCGAAGTACAGTAGCCAGCGCCAGTTGGGTTATTCCCGCGGTATTGCATAGTGGGCTGAGGAAGCCATGCTGCAATAAAGCAAAACGAATACCGCACAAAAACAGCTTGATAGTGCCTGTTTGCCGCACAGAAAAACAAAATGCTGCAAAGTTAAATAAGCAAATGTTCAAATGTTGGGGGAAGCATGTGGTTCCAGGAGTAGCAAGAAGGATTTGCGCAAATTGAAGCTAAGTTTCGTAAGCCTGGGGTGTACTGGGACTGATAGCTTCTTCGTTAAGTCCATGAACTGTAGCCGTTACGGCATTATTATTGAACTAAAGTCCAAACTCGGTTCTGGGAGAAGACGAGCTGCAGGGACCAGCTGTCTGAATTTTTCCAGCTGCAAACGAGAGAGAGGGAGGGAGAGTGCAATTAGATTAGTGCTGCCGGGAATATGGGTGGCTAAAGTGCTGAAATTGCCCCTCAGTGCGCACCATGTCAGACACCTCATAAGTTGCATTATAGCCGCAATTGGAGATCTGCCTTTGTTGATAATATTAACCGTGGCACTATTGTCGCAGTGAAAAAGATTTTCTCTTCCAGTAGGTGCCCCACAAAACGCAGCAACCTCTATAGGATAATGTTGCAGCAGGGCCATGGATGATAAACTTTCTTCAACAGCACAACTCTTGGCAGGCCGGACATTTGCAAACCAGCTCCCAGCAAAGTGGCCTCTGAAGCTGACTGTGGTAGATGCATCCGTAAAGATTTCTAAGTCCGCAGCGTAAGTGGCTGAACATTCTTGAACAAGAAAACACCATTCCACTCATCTAGTTGCAGAGACCACAAAGAGAAGTCTCGTCAGCAATTGACATTGTGTAATGCGGCAGTGCAATTCTTTTGCTGAACCCGAAAAATCTAAACGATGGCGTACGTAGGAGCATCCTGCAGGAATAGTACACGGAGCAAAAGTTAAATGACCTAAGAGACTGAGAAGTTCGTGTTTGGTGCATGATGTTTTAGACCGAACGGTTTGCAACAATTTGTAGATACGTACCTTCTTGTTTGTGGGTAGTCGAACCTCCATCTTAGGAGCATCCAGAGTAATCCCCCAGGAGGTCTAATATCTTAACAGGGTGATTTCTTTTGTGGGCAGCCATGCTAAACGCACAAAAACATAGTATTTGCCTTCCAAACGTACCCCATGAAGGTGCCAAAGTTCTGGGCAAATGGGAATGAGCTTAAATGCATCGGTAACGTCCACTTTGCAAAGAAAGGTTACGGGGCCGATTCCGGAATTAATTCTAATTACCTCGTCAAGACTTGTGTAAGGAACTGAAAACTTGGATTTGTCAATGAGCTCATTTAAACTACAGTTATTGGGATCGTGATGATGTGATAAAAGGTCCACGACAAGCCGCTTTTTTTTCGAATACTTGCCAGTTGTCATTAGATGGGGTCGATTCTGACGGTAGGGAAGGTAGGGGGGTTGTCAAAAGGCCCGATTAGATAGCGCTTAAGAAGTTCACTTTTGATAAGCTGAGAAACAGCATCGTCTGGTTCGTACCTAGCAGACAGAAAGTTGCGGCATTCCAGGGAGGTTTGTGGAAAGCTTCATTACCCATGTGGAAGCCTGTGCATAAACCTTCCAAAATTTCCTCCATAACTGCCCTTTCTGGAAAAGAGCAAGTTCTTTTTCTAACTCGTCAATTCGTAGGGGTGGTTGTGTTCATAGAAAATCCCGTAAGTCGAAGTCGTAGGAGTACGCTTGGCTGGACACTTATCATGCTGCCTATTAGCATCCAGGCCTTACAGACAGTGGCACGGCGCTGCTCCTTATACAAACTGCATACTTGGGCGTAGGGGCATGTGCGGCAATTGCACTCTCTCTCTGCATTAAAGTTATTACAGACTTCAACTCCGTTAAAGAAAACTCGGGAGAGTCCAAGCACATCTGAATTGTTGGTGAAGTCAGCTGTGGAAGGCCTCTGCCAAGACTGCCTAGGATTTTTTGGCTACTTACAAGGGCACAGATAGTGGGGCAGGCAGCAGAGGGTTGGAGGCCGTGGGTTGTGAAATAGCACTGCCTATGGCACAAGCTAGACGCCGCAAACCAGCAAAACGTTGATTAAAAAGTACTCCATCCTGAACAGATGACACATGACATCACACATGACATATTTAAAATTGCAAAAGGCACGAAAAAACTCCTCTGTGGTTAGTGGACGTTTCAGCCAGTGAACGTTTGCCTTAATTGTATCATGCGGCCATCTTTAGTATGAACAAACCTTAAGGCGTCTGGTGTAGCAGCATGTTGGGACGGAGAAATTAAGGCAGCAAGATTAATGTTCTTACCGTCGATTATGTTTCTTGTTTGACCGCTCACTGAATCGACATGAGGGAACTCATCTGCCGCAAATTTCCCTATTAGAGTTCTTTTGACTCCTGATAGCATGGCAGTGTCCATTTTTGGAAGTTTACTTCAAAGTTCGGATGTAGTCCAATTAGCAGGGTCCGACGTGGCCAAGTAATTCGCACTGGTTTGCCCAGTTTTAGTTGGCTGGCCTCGACGCACTGTCTTTTCACTATTGGAATTGGATGAGGCTGTTGTATCCATGACGGGGAGATATTGTATCAGCAGCACAAGTGCAGCATAAGTTTCCATGCAAGTAACCAAAGAGCAACAAGCCTGAGTGGACGCTCACACAAGACTAACAACAAATCTATAAAAACCTACAAACGGACAGTGAATGGGTAGTTGTTGTGTCGCTTCATACCCAACTTAGACTAGCCCAAAGGCAAGGCTTTGGCCCCCAAATAATAAAAAAAAAGACAAAAAAAAGCTTACCTTGAATCGTGGATTAAATGCCCATGGGCGGTCACAGTTAATTTAGCTAAAATTGGTGTGTGGGGGGGGGGGGGAGTTCTAAAGAATAATCCATTTCCTGGCCCCCTCTAGACATATATCGCAGAAAATTAGGCTTAAAACCTTTTTGAATGATGTTTGAAATTGAAAGGTTCATTTTTACATCCTTTTAATATTGCCTTCAAGAGGAGCGGCCTTCTGCAAGTGCAAGATGACAGGAAGAGTCCACCATTACCCCAGGGAGGGAGAAAGGGCCTGTAAGCATAGCAAGCTGTGCAGGCATTCGTTTTCCCCGACTATCGTTCTTTTCATAGCATGAAGCTTTTTGTTAATCTTGCTGCAGAAAAACGACGATTTAAGTGGTGGACGTCTACTCTACTATTTCACGATTTTGAACTTACAAGCATTTTAGGGGGTGGGCGTTAGCTTTGCCTGGGTGTTTAATACAAATTTTATATTTTCCATGGCTAACTTAAAGACCTTTTTTGACCTGTAACTGTTATATATTTTTTCATTGTTGTTTCTTTTTATTTCTGGTTAAAAAATTGGTGCAGCAGGGTCTGAGAACCAACTAATGCCCTAAAATATTGTGAATTTTATATAGGGTAGTTTCTGAGCCATTAAAAGCTCATGTTTGCTGCCTTGAACGAAATTCTGAATTGAGCAGAGATTCTGGCTTTTGAAATCAACACAGTGTTGCATAGTGTAACAACTGGGCCACGGTGCTCGGTGTTCACTAAATGCGAAGTTGTACAGTAATTATTTAGTGACATTGTAACTTCCTGAAATTACTGTGGGTAAAAATTTATTGTAGTTCCAATGATGGTGAAAAGCCTCACCCAAAGCAAATTCAACGTACAAACATTTATGATTTTTCCCTTGTGGTGGTAACTGTGTATTTTATTCTGAAGTTTTTTGAATACCACTTTTATCCTTGTCCTGTTTATTTATTACCTGTTGGGAGGATGGCAGAAGGTTGCGTGCTGTCACATGTACGAACTGACTGCAGTCTAATTGTGGAATTTATTTATTTATGTATTTCCGTACGCAAGGCATAATGTAAAAGATTAAAACAAAAAACTTGAGTAAAGTATAGTGAGGGCAACTACAGTTCAAGGGGGAGATGAATTAGGGCAGCAGATTATCCTCCACATCTTGCAGGACTGCCATGCTCTGAACATGGTCGTGAGCACACAGCCACAAAATTCTTAGGTCCCTTGGTGTTCCGAGTTGTGCAATTTGCTGAACGAGTACTACCTTCCCTAGCTTGTTCACAAAAGAACTTTCAGCACTACCTGAACTATCACTCCTTGATTGTATGCTAAATGGAATAAATAGGCCTATTTCAGTCACAATTCCGAGAATTATAGAGAATATTACCGCTAAATTTCACAACGAAGACGCCTTCAATGTCTTGCGAATTTTCAATGGCAAACTGCCATCTTCCTCAGGCACATTTGACAAAGTATCGGTCTCTTTACACCCACATCGTCTGCTACGCTTTTATAACCGCCAACATCGTCTGCTACGAATATGTAACTTCCGCTCCTCGCAGCCTCCCTTATTTCGTGGGTAGCGCGTTCACTAGCTCGTCAAGCTTCCATTGTCGGCCAAGTTGTTGTTTAAGGTCCCTCCCAATGATGTTTTCAACCCGGGGGAATGCAGGCCTTTGAATGTTCATCAATGATGCACCTCCAATTTCATGCAATCGTAGGTGGTGCATCATTGATGAACATTTCAAGGGCCTGCGTTTCCATGGGTTGAAAACATCATTGGGAGGGACCTTAAACAACAGCTTGGCTGACGATGAGGTAGTGAACGTGCTGCCCACGAAATACGGATGGCTGCAAGGAGCGGAAGTTACAAATTCGTAGCAGACGATGTTGGCGGTTATAAGAGCATAGCAGACGATGTGGGTGGAAAGAGGCCGATACTTTGTCAAAAGTGCCTGTGGAAGATGGCAGTTTGCCATTGAAAATTCGCAAGACATTGAAGGTGTCTTCGTTGTGAAGTTTAGCAGTAATATTCTCTATAATTCTCGGAATTGTGACTCAAATTTGACGAACTTTCACAGTAATATGACAAGCATTGATTTCAATAATTATTTCATTTTTAATAATGTATGTCTTGCGCATGCCAATATAGTTGAGTGTGCACAGTACATTCTTAAACATTATCGGAAAAATACGCGAAAACCACACTCGGACGAGTACTAAAAGTCCACTTAAATTTTCGGTAATTAACTAATTATACACTAAAAGTCCAGTTAAATTTTATGTAATACCACACAGGGTCTGTGGTAGTCCTACCACTTCACCTTCTCTTTTTAGGAGCGTGAATTTTAAAATGATTCTGATCAACTAACGTTCTTGTGTTTCATGTGTTTTTGTTACTTCTGAAGAAGGTGATAGGACTACCACAAACCTGTGTGTAATCGCCAAAAATTAAAGTGGATTTTTAGTCTTCGTCCGAGTGTGGTTTTGCATATTTTTCCGATAAAGTTATCGAATTGCAACAGTAATAGTAGCAAACACTGGTTGCCGGTTTTTTCCGTCATTCATAAAACAATTCTATACTGAAGCTAATACTTGCGAGAAGATTACCTCTGTCTGGTACTGTGATTGAGTCTATAATTTAAACACTGTAATTTTGTTTATTCACACTCCTGTGGTTTTGTTCATTCTTAGTGTCTAGTGAAGCAAATGACGGGACACTTGTCAGCACGATTGGCAAAAACCATCAACTTAGGAGCAACATGCAATGGCTTGCAAGGAGCAAATATTGGCTTAGGAGCAAAAAGCAACAGCTTAGGAAAGAAAATCTTCTCGGTGTTCAGGAAATAACTGCACATGATGAAAGCCAAGCTGTTGATTTGACTACTACTGTTTTAAAGTTGAAAGAAGCAATTAAAGGTAAACATTCTTTACAGTAATTGTTGAATTGTAGCTCTTAAATCACATATCTTGTTACGGATTCAGCATTAAAAACATTTAAAACTGAAAATTACTTCCCTGCAATGCCTTTTTAATAGGGATGTGCCGATGTACCGAAACCGATTACTGTCAAAACGGAATTCCGATAACTGCCGATGTAACACTAAATAATGATTATTTTGCAAAAAATGAAAGTGTGATACAGTTTTTGTTGCCGATGTAGTGCAAGAAAAAATCTTACTCTTAAACATAGCCTCATAAAAATATTAAAGAAAATTTAAAAAAAATTGTAGGACAAAGCTTTTTTACCTACAGCCGTTTTTCCCAGATCTTACCCCACAAAAAAGTACACGCAGACAAACATTTCCCGCACAATTGTGAAGATGTTAAAATCTAAATATGTGAAAATGTTGATATTAATTAATCAACAGACGAGCACTTTATGATACATTATCCCTAAAATACCAGCGAGCAGCAGTTTTTCTTATCTATTTGCAAGCTACATTTGTTGTAAAATGTAAGTTAAATGGTTTTTTTTATATACAACTTCTTCAGAACGAGTGGAACTAATGACTTTTGGTTTGCACCATTGGAATGCTGGCGAAAAAAAGAGTTAAAATGGTGTATTTGAACGTCAGAATCTGTTAATATTTAGCGAAGTTATCGTCATTTCCGTACACGCCGAAAAAAGAGCGGTTTATATGTGTTGCAATACGGTGTATCAGCACATCGGAGGTGGACATCGTCGGCAGTACCGATATCTCGGAATTGCCTCCGATAACTGGTTATACCGATATGAAACCGATAATCGACACATGCCTACTTTTTAATGTACCTAAGTACACCATGGCAAATTACATAGGGAGTGACATTGCATCTTCTGTGGCCCGTTTGACAGGGTTTTTTTTTTTACTTGTGCATCTCGCTTTGCTAGGATTTGAATTGCGGTTGTTGCCTGCTGATACTATTGATAGTGGTGCCATCGTAAATCATTGTTGGAAGGCAGTAAAGCTGTAAAAGGAACCTACCCAGAGATCATTACAGCGTTCTTCAAACAATCACTTCTGCAAGGTGGTGCTGCCATCAGCAGCAACAGGCATCAACAACCTCAGGTTAAATCCAAGCACAGTAAGACCACAAGAAAGCACTAACTGTCAAACAGGCCAGAGAAGCATGTTTATTGATTTGCTAATTCCCGCCATTTATCGTAGAGATGCACATGGCTAAGGATTAGTTCACTCTGGCTGAAATTTAAAGTTGAGATCAGTGTAATATACGTATTTTTGTTCAAGTGCTAGTACTATATTTCTTCAGCAGGAAAAGGGAGATCTCTTGACTCCATTCTCGTTGGCGACAGTCCTACTCAAGGAGGAGACAGTCTACAAGATCATCAAGGAACAGTCGAAGTCGTCAGAACTTTTAACCTTCAAGAAGCAATTAAAGGTAGATACTGAAGTCCAATTCTCCACTAGTGGTACATTACTAGGCTGTAACAGTTTATGATTGGACTCTGCTGTCAGATAAGGTTTTATTAGGCAGTGAAAAGTGTTGGGTGTGAAATGTAGCAAAGGGGCTATTCATCCTGTGCTGGTGGCCGTATGTCAGTCAGTTTGTCTGGATCCACTTTAACCTTTAGTTTTAACCCCTTCACTCTAGTAGTCGACCTCGCTATACTCTCTGCATATTAGATAGGTTGTTTTATGTCGCATACATGTTGGTTGGCAATGGGATTTGATCTCTCATTCTCTTGGTTCACAGACAACTCGAGGTGCTTTACTGGGAACCCAGGAAATCTTCATGACACTCGCTTAATTACCTGGGCTTACATTTTTGTTTTTTTGCATGGGTATACGTCTCTGAAACTCAGGGGTAAAACTCTCCGAGTTAATTTCAATTGTTCAGTGTGCTTCCTAACCTATGCCCTATTGGTAAATCAGTATAGTTATGCAAAGGTTTTTGAAGATTTTGATTCTCAAATGCAGAAATAAATCTGTCATTCATTATTATTCAGGGGCTACATGCCAGAGTCTCGTCCTAGGCATCTGCTATTCTCTAACGATCAAATTACCCAGCCAACCGTAAACAATTTTTATTATCCAGGAAAATATAACAGTGAAAAGTAAAAAAAAATTTGTTTTGCAATTCCCTTCCAGATGATCACTCGTACGCAACCATGACTTCATTCCCATTGGGTAAATATGAAAGACAAGGTTAGTCCATGAATTAACATTGACTTTTTTTGTGCACAGTTATTTATAGCCTTAAAATGTTCGTGTGACCCAAGCGTATAGGAAATGTTAAATTGTATGGTGTATTTCATAGTTACAGAATGCTCTGCTGGCGTCGTTCAAGGTTCTGACACTTTTTGTGGTGAAGTTGCACGTAGTAATTCATTAACTGCAGAGAAAGTGGAAGCACAAATTGTTGAACTCAGGCCAACCGAATTCACCCGTGGAGACGGTTTTGAAGGCAAGTTTGTGAACGGATACTTGAGTGTAATGAAATTAAAAAAAAACTTTTTGCTTTGCATTTTAAGTGGGGCTGCACCCTTGCTTTTTTTTTTTTTTTTTTACCTAATTCCGATGCCTGCAGATTACAGAAGTCTGATGGCTGCGGCCTGGTAGATCCTCACACATTAATGTCACTTTGGATAACAACTTAATAACAGAATAAAAAGCCTGGTGACCACATTTGAAAGAAGAAAATACCCAAGAACCAAACAATTTTTACTTTTCATGGCATTCCCTGGTTCATTAAGTGGTGACTAATTCTAAGTTGTTGCGTTCATATACTTTTCAATAGACATTTTTTAGTGGCGCTGCTGCTTGACAGACGAACAAAAAACATCAGTAAGTGTGTGAAGTTCGCACTTAGTTGCAAAATCAGACGAACGGAGAGTGGTGACTTCAGTGCATTCGATATTCGACCTACTGCACCCGAGGCACCGAAACGATGCTCCTAACAATTGCTGTTGAGAGATTATTTGCTTACCATTACTCTTTGCTGCTTTTGTTCGTTACGTCATTAAATCTCACTGAATTTTAAGGAAGGAACACCTATCCTTAGATAACTTTTTGAGGATAAATGAAGATTATTTTATCTTCCGAAACTCACTTTGGTGTTTTAATAAGAGCAAATTTTAGTGCCCATAGGGTATAAACTTAGCGGGGCGCTATTCGTGAGTTTGTGGGGGCAAAATGTGCTTTAATTTCTGGTAAGTCGAGCCCTGACTTTTAGATTTTCTAGTGTAATTTGTAATTTAACAAGCACAAAGCGGAACTGGTTTCTTTTTAATGGTCAAGGAAACAGTATGATGGTTAAACAATGAGTCACGTGACGGTCGCACGCTAATTTTGCTATTTTCAACCCTCCTTCCCCTGCACGTCTTTAGACTAAACACGTGCAAGCAAAAAACAAACCATTCTACTTTTAATGTTCGAAAAATTCCAGAAGACAAACTCGCGCTCAAATTCAAAAAGGAACAAATCCTACCGAATTTACGAATTTTCGACAGGCTGCTTGACTAAAGATGGAAAAAATAGTCCACCTATCTTCTTCAGGCCACCATAAGAAGCTTATTTACATTATTTACAATATCCGACGTGCCTCGATCATTGTGGAAATAGCAGACTACTGCGACGCGACTCGTAGCCCTCGGTATTTATGAGGCGGCACTCGCTGCGAGCGCCTTGCGAAAAAGTGGCATTGTGAGAAGCAGCGAGTGCCGCCTCGTAAATACGGAGAGCTACGAGTTGCGTCGTAGTCGTCTGCTATTTCCACAATGATCGATGCACGTCAGATATTGTAAATAATGTAAATAAACTTCTTGTGGTGGCCTGAAGAAGATAGGCGGACTATTTTTTCCATCTTTAGTCAAGCAGCCTGTCGAAAATTCGTAAATTCGGTAGGATTTGTTCCTTTTTGAATTTGAGCGCGAGTTTGTCTTCTGTAGGGATCGACCGAATCTACTTTTACCAAATCGGGTCCGGATAATTTACAAGATTTGGTGTATCGGATCCGGATCCTAACCGAATCCAAAATAAAAACTTTGTTGATTGCTTCAGACCTTTGTATTTTATACGGACTAAATTTTCAGTCTAGCTGAGTAAAGTAGCAAAGTGAGTAAAGTTTAAAGACTCCAGTACCTATTTTCGCAACTTGTTTATTGGTTTTTCACTTATAACTTTTGAATAGTTTATGCTAGCCATTTGAAATTAGCTCCATTGGAAAGCTGTTGAAAAAACGCTGCGAATGGTATATTGAAACGTTGAAAACGGCTAGAAATTAGCGAAGTTATTGAAAAATCGCCCAGACATTCAAAATTTTGCCGAATCCGAATCGAATCCGAACCCTAAAGATCCGGCTTCAGATCCGGTTCGGATTCGGATTTGGTCAATCCCTAGTCTTCTGGAACATGAAACGAAGTTTTCCTAGGTCAGCGTCACAAAGTTTGTTGGATAGAAGGTTGGAACTATACCCCTCAGCCGCATTATTTTGTCATTTTCAGCCGGCTTAACAGAAATTTCGGTTAAATTGCGGCTAGCCATAAATTTTTCGGCCACCACCGGCTAACTATAAATTCGGCTGGCTGACGGCTAATTTTAGGCTAAACCGATCGAAATGAAGCAAGAATATCAAAGACGAAACTCACCGCACATGAAAATGACGAAATGGAAGGGAGGGGAAAGGGGGACATAGGCCTCATGGACTTCTAGATGAATCGCAAATAAAAAAGAACTTTGAAAAGGAAAAATTCGCAAAGAACCCTCAAATTAAAAATCAGAGCCACATCGCACTCATTATCTTTAAGTAAATGGTTCCGTAGCCATGTGTCCTGACTATTATTACTCGAACCTTAAAAACGAAATAGAAAGTAAAAGTAACCATGCATGCTAATGACCACACAAATACACGGCGTACATAAGTTGCTGGCAAGAGAATATGGTTTTAAAAACTATGAAAAATAAACCAGTCGAGAGCAGCTGACCGTTACAGACAAGTTAAACTAACTTCAAGACGTTTCGTTTCATTTTGATGCATTGAAACGTCAACATTTTCGGCTCTAGCCGTATTTTTTTTCGGCGGCTAGGCCAGGCGGCGGCCGAAATATATTCGGCGGCTGTTCGGCTGACTTTTAAAAAGGCGGCGTGGCGGCTAACGGCGGCGGCTGAGGGGTATAGTTGGAACAGGTGTTTGATTTGGCCTTAACGGATTACCTGAAGTTGTTAAAACAGGTCATATGCTAAGGCATGACTTTAATGGAATGGTTGAAATCTTTTCTAATTTGTCGGACCCATTAGGAATAGGGGACGATTGGATCAAAGTGCTTCACTTTCCGACAACTATAGTAGCAGGTGATTTTATTTTGAATGCAATGCTATCCTTATTGAACAAATATCAGTGGAATGTCTATTCTAAAGTTTTAGTGCAGGTCATGCAAGCGGTGCAAAAAGGTGTTCTTGTCCGTGGCGAAATAACTTGATGGCGGTTGTTGCCATTTCCCTGGCAGGCGACATGTCAGCAGGGGAAGAGCTTGGCATTAGCGAACAGTTGCTGGATGGCTCTAGCAGCTTTGCGCTCGTTCGTTCCCAACTCTTTATCAGGGACGGGGTATCGTTAGTGTATAGCGAAGAAGAATGGGACTCAGAAATTTGCACGGGACACCTCATTATCGCCATATACCCAAAAGCTATCGCCAGGATCGCTCGCTGAGAAAGATTCTAGGGATCGACCGAATCCGAACCGGATCTCAAGCCGGATCTTTAGGGTTCGAATTCGATTCGGATTCGGCAAAATTTTGAATGTCTGGGCGATTTTTCAATAATTTTTGGCCGTTTTCGACATTCCAATATACCATTCGAAACGTTTTTTCACCAGCTTTCCAATGGAGCTAATTTCAAATGGCTAGCATAAACTTTTCAGAAGTTATAAGGGAAAAACCAATAAACAAGTTGCGAAAATAGGTACTGGAGTCTTTAAACTTTACTCACTTTGCTACTTTACTCAGCTAGACTGAAAATTTAGTCTGTATAAAATACAAAGGTCTGAAGCAATCAACAAAGTTTTTATTTTGGATTCGGTTAGGATCCGGATCCGATTCACCAAATCTTGTAAATTACCCGGATCCGAATCTGATTTGGTAAAAGTAGATTCGGTCGATCCCTAAAAGATTCCAATCCTGACGGATTTTGCTTGCCGTAAAAAAATTGCCATAATCATCAGAATGTTGAGATTCTGTGCAATTTTCAGCAATTTTTAGCAGGCTTTTAACCTTAAGCAGTTTAAAACAGCTAGCTATGCAGTTGTTTAATGTTGAGAAAACACACCAGCAAATGCTGTGTTTTTGGCATTTAACACAAATTTCACTCCTTTCTTCTTGCTGATTTGTGCTTATATTGGTATGTATTTCATTGACATGACATGGCTGGGATGAAACCAACAAACTGCAGATCACCACTTCGGTAGGCTACCTTCTCGTCCAATTCATTTTCCTAAGGCCATAATGAGGATTCCTAATCTCGCTGTGAAGTCCGCAAAGTCAGAGCCAGGATTCTATTAGACAGAAGAAATTTTCATAATGGGATTATAAATATTAATTTAAAAAGTACGAATGATGTCTTCATTCCTGAGTATTAACTTTGTATTTGTTTTCTTTTTCTTCCACTGGTTCTGAAGTTAAAGGAAACGTTGTGTATCAGTACCAGGGGTCGAAATATTCGGATGCACAGGGGCAAATTGCACTCCAGAAGCAACTCCTGGAGTGCAAAATTGCATGCCGAAGTTGAAATTTTCATAACTTTTGAACCGCACAAGCTAGAGACTTGCGGTTTGCGGCATTTTGAACAGCTTGGAGTTAGATTTCCAGTTGACCATTCCTTCCAAAGAAGTTAAACTCCATTTTTTGTATTACATTTGGTTAAATTCTGGGTATAGGTTTTCAGTCGAATAGTTAATAAGTTTTAAGCAAAGTGCAGGAAAACGGTACATATTATTGTGATGCTGAATGTTAGAACTTTCAATGGCTATAAAATACGAGACCATTATTGGTTTACGTTTGGGTTTTGCACTCCAAAGAAGTTTTTTGCACCCCAGTAACATATTTTGGAGTGCAAATTTGCACCTGGATTAAAATTTGGAAATTCGACCCCTGCAGTACATACTGTATCTCTCGCCTCTTAAAACGGTACTTCTTATCCTACATACAGATATTGGGATTAACATTTTTTCTGTGTAGTAGAATTCTGGTCACAACTCTATGGCTTTCGCAGCAGGTTCGGGAAATGTTTATAATGGCCTTGGAGAAGTGTTGCTGACGAGAAGGATGTATAAGTAGCTTTTCGAATTGTGCTGCTTCCCATGATCCTGGTCACCTCAGGCAGCACAAAGTGCGAGGGGAAAAAACAAAGTTTCAGTGCACATAGCAAGCTTTGATATTGTGTTTCCTGTCGTCGTGCTGGCTGCACTTCTGAGAAATAAATGTTGTGTATTTTTTTGCCAACCATTTTGTGTTAATAGGATTATAAGTAATAATTGACTTTCTTTTAATTCTAGATTACCTACGAAGCTTGCCACGTCTTGGTGAAAGAGGATGGTTCAGTAAATTGAGGGATAATGATTTGGTCTGTGTACGCGTAGAGAGATCGGTAGCATCCGTGGAAGTCAACGTCAGCTTACATGAAAGAACTTGTTCAATTTCAGTATTTGGAAGACCCGTATCTAAACAAATGTTGCGCAAGCTGAAGATTTCTTCAATTGTAAGGAGTGCAGAGGAACTAGACAATTTGCTTGGAAAACTTGAACAATGCTCAGTGTGTTGTGGCAGCAATGATAAAGTGATCCTCAAACATTTTAAAAGAAAACATGTGCAAAACGTTTACTACTGCCACTTGACAGATGCGTTGCGAAGTCCTAACTGCTTGCTGCTGTATGGCGATAGACAGCAGCGATGTAAAATGTGTGAGGTTAGCCGCCAGCGATTGCTGAAACAGATTTGGAAGCCTCAGAAAAGAGTAACCTCAACTCGTCTTCAGTACAAAAATTCGAGTCGTAATGAACTTAGAGCACATTGCCAGAAATTGTCGACAGTGTACTGGTGCGTAAAAAGAAAACTTGAACGTGCAAAAAGAACAGATACGTCAGTTGACGGATGATAGAGTGGAAGAGACGACTTTTAGAGCATGCAACCTAGTTCCCCTAATTACCAATGCACACCATGAACATTGTGAAGGGTTCCTGCAGACCCTTAACAATGTTAGCAAGCATAGCCCAGTAGTCAGTGTTGTTGAGTGCCGCAAAGAGAATGCTGAATCGCCTGTCGACCGCCAAAGGAACATATAGGACTTGAAAAAAATTGATTTGAGTCATCTGATAACACGAGAAGTTTAGTGAAGATGATTCAGGCATGTTATTTATTTCTTTATGCAACCAACTCTCTGCCGGACGTGCCTCTTTGACTTAATCACTCGAGTCCGGGTCGGTCAGATTAGGCAAACATTTCCAGTGTATTACTGTTATAAACAAATACGCAGCAAAAGCTTGAGGACAAAATGAAATTGCGCCTTAACCCACAGTGCAATCAAAGCGGCTCTTAAAGGTGCCCACTGGTTTCAGCCTGAAAGTACGCGAGTGGCCGTTCCTTTTCAATCACTTTTGGTGGCCACAGAGAACAGGTTTGTTGAGACTAACAAACACACAGGGTTTCTGGACGTAAAAGGGATATCCTCTGATCCTGCAATCGTTCCATTGCTGGAGAATGCAGGAAAATGCTACATGGGTTGAGAGAATAAAGCATGCTTGCGATGAGATGGCTGTTCATCTCGGCAGTTCAACTCAGAAAAGTAAAATCTCGCATACGACTGAGATTACTAGACTAATGCAAGCAGGAAAATGATAGGAGCCTTGCTCTGTAAAGATAACTAGACAGAAAGCCAAATTGGCTTGATTAGTGATAAATAAATAGTGCAAGCCTATTTCCGTTGCCTTTTGGACTCGAATGTCAGAATGCTTGAGAATTGAACCTTCGACCAACGAGACGAAAGGCTCGAAAGTCGAGTGTTCAGTTCCTGCTCAGGCAATCCAACGTTTGAATCCAAAAGGCAACCGAAATACAGTAGAACCTCGATTATCCGAACTAATTGGGACTGAAGGGTGTTCGGATAATCGAACATTTGGATAATCCAATTTACTTGGAAAATAAAAAGGAACAATTTTTTCTTTACTTAACTGTAGTGTTTGTGAACTGCACTTGATTGTATAAGACTACTGACAAGAAAATATTGCATGAAATGACTCCTAGAACACAAATAAAGCAAAGTCAATGCTTATTCCTTCCCAAAAAAATGCAAATTTCTGAATATTTTGTGAAAATCGGAGTTCGGTTAATCAGGGTGTTTGGATAATCGGGGGTTCGGATAATCGAGGTTCTACTGTAGTAATTGTGTCTGTTTAGCTCTGTAATATGACTCCTCTAAGGAAAAACTTTCTACATTATTCATGGAGTTGAGAGAGTTATATTGTACTCAAGTCACATAGGCCTATTCTTTCTTTTCTGAATTAAAAAAAAAAACTAGCTTATCAGAGAAGTGTTTAGCTAACTGGCCTCGACTTAATTCACACTATTGTGAATCAATTGCTACTACGTGCCATTCAAGGATGCCCACAGGAAGATGGTAACAAATTTTGTGAGAATTTTGTAAATGGGGAATAAATAAAAACAAATAAAACCTTCTTTGGGAGTATCGTACCTAGCCCAGTCATTTTTTCTCCAAAGACTTTTAAGTTCTGTGATAATAGAAGCTTTGGTTTTTACCTTTTTCTCTTCGTAGTCTCGTACGTAGTACATAATATCTTCCTTCTTCCCTGCTGTCTAACTGGTGGTGAGACGATGAGAAGCTACTTTGCTGCCCTCATTGTCGTCACATAACTGCCCCATCTCTCACATAATTTACCTTATTACGGCAAATGCAAATGAAAATAATTGCCGTAAATCGTGTATTAAATGACCCTGGGGTTAGGCAGCTAATTTTACAAAAATCAGAGCTGGCGTTAAATACAGTATAATCCATTTTCTGACCTTACTTCCGTTCAGCTATCACAGGAAATTCATCGATTAAAACCTTTGTGAAGAAACTGTTCGTTCTTCGGAGAATTAATACATTTCCCGCTCATTTTCACAAATAAGAGTACGTTTACTTCTTGCAAATTTTCAATGGCTGGCTGCCATCTTTCTCAGACGTTATTTTGACAAAAGTTTTGTTGATTCTTGTGTGTACTACGTCGTCGTCTGCTGTCGAATTTGTAACTTGCTTGTCGCCGTGGCCTCCCGTATTTTGTGGGTAGCGCTTTCGGCCAACCCGTCAAGCTTCCACTTCGTGCCCAGTTCTTGCTTCAAGTCTCTTCCAACAATGTTTTCCACTCAGTGGAATGATAGTCCTTGGATGTTAATTAAGAAAACACCTCCCATTTCGTGTAATCTAATGGCAACATCTGAGATGCTTGGAGTCGATTGCCATTAGTTTACACGAAATGGGAGGTGTTTCCTTAATGAACATCCAAGGACCATCATTCCCAGAGTGGAAAACATTGTTGGAAGAGACTTGAAGCTAGAGCTGGGCACGAAGTGGAAGCTTGACGGGTTGGCCGAAAGCGCTACCCACAAAATACGGGAGGCCACGACGACGACGACGACGAGTACACACAAGAATCAACAAAACTTTTGTCGTAATGCCTGAGGAAGATGGCAGTCAGCCATTGAAAATTTGCAAGAAGTAGACATATGTGAAAATGAGCGGTAAATATATTAATTCTGCGAATCATGACTGACTTTGTGAAGACTGTCGGAAAGGCCAATTTTTGCATCTTCTTAATTGCTGTGAAGAGTGGGGGAAGGGGAGATAGGAGAGGTCTTCCTGCAGGTGCAAGCAGACAGAGGAAGAGTCTCCCAGGGAGGAGGAAGGGCCCAGTAGCAGAGCAAGCAGTGCAGGCATTTGTTTTCCCTACTATCTTTTAGTTAATTTTCAAAAAGATACATGCAACATGGCCCTTCCGTCCGAAAATCTTTACATTTAGTTATTAGCTAAATATCGTTATGATCTTTGCTCAAAACCTTAAATTCGCTTTAAAGACACGTCGCTCACCACCAGGAGATAGTTGAATAGTGAAATTGAATGGAATCGACAAAATACCTGTGCCGAGCAATTACTCACTAGCACCCACCCTCCCAGCCAAGGTCTGAAAATGAGCTACCATTATGGTAAGTGCAAGCGATTTTTTAAGAGTTCACAATTTTTGCAGAAATGACAAAAAATTGGATTTGGTAGGGTAGAATCGGCTCCACACGGAGAAAACGTCTTTCGACAGAAGTGAGTTAAAGAGAGTCAACGTAGGGTAGGAATGCTTCTTTAGAGGCTTGCACCATTTTGTTAGGTGACGTGACAGGATTCAAGACTTGAGAAGAAAGTGATGTAACATGGATGTGCAATCTGGGAGTAATATTGTAACACCCCACCAAAAGCCCTACAGCATTGGAATTACGCACCTAACTCGTAATTTGGTTTGTCCTAAGATGGGGCCACCCCATGCAAAAAATGCCCCCAACTCCCAGATTAAAAATGTAACTTTGTTCCTGTGAGAAATAGATGTTTGGTTCCAAATGAAGAAATATGCATTGCCAAGCCTACGTGATCGCCGAAAATGGCATGCAAATTGGATAAACGGGACGTGTTTTATTGTGTCTTCAATATAGCTCCCATGCCCTCATAAGGGCTTCCCTGCATGGTCCAGGAAATTATCTGGTGCACCCACTAAATGACCAACAGCCCTGATATGCACGCCTGTCACATAGGAACAAGTTTTGTCCCTAAGATGGGGGCCATTGCATGAGTTTGCATTGGGGTGCCATGCCCCTCACAACCCCCAGACACCAAGTTAAGCAGTTGATTGGGGACACCATCCCCCAGGCAATATCCCCTATACGAATGTCCCCCGGAAAATACAGGGTGGGCTACAACAAACTGACAACCCTACATTTTTTAAGTTTAAATTTTTTTTGTTAGCACCCTCCAGAACTGTAAAAGGTCAGATGATGTCTAATAGAACAGGTAGTTTTGAAAGTCCCTTTATGGTTCTGGAGGGTGCTAACAAAAAAATTTGGCCTTTGATTTTGGATCTTCAGTTTGATTTTGGATCTTTATTTCCCCCTTCGAAATAAAGTACAAGTACAGAGCAAAATAAATAAACCATTAGGTTAGGTGCGGGAACGATGATCATCCTAAAGCCTCCACCAAACATAACTGCCGTAAAATAATACAAATGAAATTTTAGTATGTTGGTAAATACATTAAGGATGAAGCGGCCCCATTGTCGGAGACGACGATCTTCAGAGCACCGTACGTGAGTAGGTATTCCTTGTGGAACTTCCTTGCTGCTGTTTTAGCTGTCGCATCCTGTGTTGGATTTGGCCACATGTGCTTTGAAAAGTATTCCATCATGGTCATTATGAATTTATAGCCTTGCGTCGTCTTGCGGAGAGGCCCGACGAAGTCGATTCGAAGCATGTGGAGAGTCTTCGTTGGAATAACCAGTTGCATTTCTCCGACCCTCTGCTATTGCGGTGGCTAGGCAACTTGACAAACGTGGCAAGAGCGAACATATGCATTGCAGTCTGAAAACTTGTTATCAGTGAGCGTGAAACATTGAACTTAACCTCTGCATGATTTTGGTCACTCCCCGAGTGCCCCGCCTGCTTGTGATCGTGGCAGTCCTTCAGGTAAGTATGGCGTAAACTCTTGGGAATGTCAATAGACCAATCGCTTTCTGGGTGTCTCCTGACTGGTATGAGAGGATAATATAGTAGAGTAGACCATCCCAATCGAAGGTGTGTGACTTCCTGATCTTGTTGACGTAGCTGTACATCTCCGC
Source organism: Lithobius niger (assembly GCA_023313725.1). Lineage (NCBI taxonomy): Eukaryota > Metazoa > Arthropoda > Chilopoda > Lithobiomorpha > Lithobiidae > Lithobius > Lithobius niger. The sequence continues at coordinate 88,063 of JAHWFP010176843.1, forward strand.
CTTGCCTGCGATCACTAGGTGAGTCAGTGCTCTGGAGTTTCTGTGCGTGATGCTGTTAGCTTCCTGCCGTCCCTGATGTCCCCTCCAGGCTCTGTTCTGATGTTTGAGTAGTGAGTACTGCCGTGAAAACTTTTGATCGTGGATGGCTTCCTTGATGTCGACAGGAAGTGGCAGGTTGTCCAGTGGGATATCCTGTCTTGGTGGTCCATCGTCCTTGTTAGATTCCTCTGGAGCGGGATAGCCGGACAGCACATCTGTCACGCTATTGTCCTTTCCTGGCCTGTACACTACATCAACATCAAAGGTCTGTACCTTTATCGCTTATCTTGCCATTCTTGCTGTGGGGTCTCTGCGAGAGGATCTATTTTAGCGTAGAGTTGTCAGTCACCAGCTGATATTTTGATCCGGCGAGGTACATCCCCCAATGTTGTATTGCTTCTATGGCGGCCGGGGCTTCCAGGTCAAAACTGGGCAATTCTTCTTCCTGTCCTTCAACATTTTACTAAAGAACTAATTACTCTCACCTCTGTTGATGTTTTGAGTAAGCATCACTCCCAAATGTACCGTTAAGGCACCAGACGCAACGACGAATGGTTGAATGAAATTAGGTGGGGTGAGTATCCCCGCAGTCAGAAGCTTGGTCTTCGGCATATTGAAGGTGCCCTGGTGTTCCTTCTTCTATCGAACTTCTTTCCTGGCTTCTAACTTCTTTCTTGTGGTAGTTGCAGACAATTTCCTATCACGGTGATGTGTTCTGACCTTAGTTCAATCCATTTAGCAGTGGATTGAAAATGGATGACGTTGCAGGGTTCTCATGATTAAAAAAAGCAGTGCAGTGACATTAGCTATACCTACCAAGTTCCCAGATGTGAAGCGAGCATTCTCAATTTGTGTCCTTATGCTTGATTGTATTTTGCGTGCTTCGGTTTGCGCCTATGGCTATTACAATGGGAGAAGTAGCTGCACAGGAAATAGTTCCTACGGTTTTCTTTCAAAGTTACGAAGTTTGCCTATAGAAACTCGTATTTTTGCTATTAAAATGTACTGTATGTTGGTTTTGAGTATACACCTTGGGTTTTTCAGTCGAATTATGGCTTGAAAACCCAGTTTGTGTATTCAAATCAAAATGATACTTTTTGCTTGGCAACGGCGATTACACAATGATAATAGCTAGCTTTTTCCCCAATAGCTAAGGGATCTTAGAAAATCTCAGCGTGTCTAGATCTCATCTCTCATTTTGAGACTTTCGTCAAATGCTGCATACCCTTAATTTTACCTGGGGTGCGACGAATTTTCATGGGTTGTCGATGATCATTGTTTCGAGGAAAAAGATCATTTTTGGCTGACTGTACCACTTTTTGGGCTGCCAACTCGTGTTGGGGGGAGTCTGTCTGTGCCCGGATAGCCCTCTCCCTTTCAAGCGAAAGACTGGAGTGAAACACAATGATCATCACCGAGGTTTATGGTGTAGAGCTGCTTTTAAACGCACGTGTTTGTCAAATGGGCATCTTGTTAACTCTCAGACTATGTGTCACCAGGTGGCGTGCAAGTGACTAAATCTGAGAAGTGCTATCTGTGTGAAATGTGATGAAGGTCGTGTGGCCTCGTCACCCCCACACCGATTTACTTTTGAAGATAAATTTAATGTTTTACAGGCGGGTTGCTACCAAATTAAAGTTTGTAGCATCTAGCACCATCTAGGGCTTGTTCACACCAAGCAAAGGAATGCACAAAGAAAATATTTTAATATAAAACATTTCCTCCCCCTCTCTCCCTCCCCATTTTCCCTACCCGTAAGGTCCTTCAGGCAACAGCAACCAACCAGAACATGCTCTACCGTTTCCTCTCCATCTCCGCAGATGCCACAGGTGACATCTTTATCCTCTCTCCCACTTTCCACTATATTACCTGAATGTCCAAAGCACCAGGCCTCACCCTAAACAGCAGCACATTCTCCCAGTCCCCCAGCTCTCCCACCTCAATCTGCTCTTTTCTCCCTGATACCTCTCCGTCGACGACTTTACTCTCATATCCCTCTTCCACCTTTCCACTTCGACATCCTTAATACCCCTCCTCCAACCCTCTACTCGCTCCCCATTCCCTAACCACCTTTACAAACTTCCCCGCCAGTCTCTTCGTCCAATCCAACTACCTAGTACAACACATCAGCGTCTCAAACTCGTACACTCTCCTCACCATCATCTCTCACTCCAGCACACACAACCTCCTATCAAACCCAGTCTTTGCGCCACCTCCCTGGCTTCAAAGGATGACCGCCCCCTTCACCACCTCGTTTGACATATACCTGTTAGCCTCAGTGCCCACCATCCCAACTCCTTGTGAAACCTCTCAAGCTGTTTCCACTCATCCCCACCATACACCCTCCCCCCCCCCAACAAACATCATCCCCGGCATCGCCACGTCCTTCCAGGGGACCCTAGCAATCTCATACCGATTGTAACCCCATATCGCCACCTTGTTAATCATTCCCTTAACCTTTCCCGCTTTTCCTCTCACCTTCCTCCTCATCAACTCCAGATAGTCCAGTTTAGCACAGAGTTCCACCGTCCCATTCTCACCAGCAGCCTTCCCTTTCTGCACATACTGAAGCGTTTCCTCAAACTCCTAAAGAAATATTTCTCAGCAGTCTCCCTCGTGCCTTTCTCCTCCTCTCCTCCCTACGCTCCCCTCATCCTCCCCTTCTCCACACAGTGCTCTAAGTGCCTCAGTCACTACATCCCTCAAATTACCTTCTCCTTCCAACCCAGCCTGCTCCCCCCTCACGATTTTCCTCTCATATCCCTCTTCCACCTTTCCACTTCGACATCCTTAATACCCCTCCTCCTACCCCCAACCCGCTCCCCCAACCACCTTCGAAATCTTCTCCGCCAGTCTCTTCATCCAATCCACCCACCTGGTACAACACCTCAGCGTCACAAACTCATACACTCTCTTCACTATCGTCTCTTACTCCATACACAACCTCCTATCAACCTTCCTATTCAGTTTTCGAAACAAATCTCCAGAACTTCGCACTAGATTCCTTCCCGCCTTTTGCCACCTCTCTAGCCAACTTCTGGTTAAATTCCCCAAGTTTCCTTGCCAGCGAACCCCCTACCTCTTTCTTCCTCCTCACATACTCTCTCTACCGCTCCTCACGTTCCTCCTCCAGTTTCTGCAGGCTTCTTCCTTCTTCGGTCTGCCTCTTTCACCTGCTTGTTCCACCACCCTTTCCCCCTCCCCTCTTTTCCTGTTCTCTATATTCCTATCAGTCACTCTCAGCACCTCCATCTCCCAACTCTCATATCCCTCCCCCATTCCTACACCCCCTCTTCAACCTCCTTCTCAAACTTATCCAGCAACTCCTGATTCTTCAGATTCCACCTCCTCCCCTCCCCACTCTGCCCCTCCACCTCTTCCCCTCCCCTCCCCGCTGTGCCCCTCCACCTCTCTCCCCTTTCCTTTCAACCTCCACTCAGACCAGATCAAGTACTGATCAGAGTCCATCCCATCATCCTCACCCTCCTTGTCTTCATTCCAGAAGGCAAAGTCCACTGCAGACCTGCTGCTCCCCTTCCCCAAGTATACACCATCCTTTTCATATTGCCCAGGTTGGTCAATTCCAATCCGCATTCCCCCACAAAGTTCCTCACAGACTTCACGTTCCCCAGCAACCCCCCCCCCAACCTTGCATTGAAATCCCCCATGATCAGTGCTTTAAATCCTTCCCACCTCAACTTCTTCGTCTCCTACTCCAACTGACTAAGATGTAACCATTCCAATTGCTCGCTACTCTCTTCTACTTCCGACCGCCACCTTTCCTCCCTCCACTTCTCCCATAACCCACATACGTTCCAGCTCTCCCTCCGCCTAATCTTCCACTTATGCCTGCTTCTAAAGAAAATACCCATACCTTCTGCCTGATCCTCTTTCCCCTATTGAGTCCCACCCACTCCCACCCGCTCCATCCCAGAGGCTCCTCCTCATCCTGCAGATGGGGTGATCCTTCACTCCCCTCCCCCAACCCTCCTTGAAGATTCAACAATCCCACCCTCTAAACCTCTCTATTTCTGCACAAACCCATCCTCTTACTAACCCTAACCCACTTCCCTGGGCCCCTTTCCCCCTCCCTTCCTACTTTCTCAATCTCTCCTACTTCTTTCCTCTGTTTCGCTGCGCACCACCAGGTGTCAGGGAGTGAGTAACGAGATTCCCTCCAGAAAACATGTGGTCTGCCTTGGCTCAATAAATTGTCGCGGTCAGTTACAAGATCCGGCTGAGTTTATCCGGCAGCAAGGGTCTTTGAGGGGTCCCCAGGAAGAACCTTACAGTATGCACGATCAAGAGTGAAATAGATGTTTTTTTTTTACAATGTTTCACTATGGGTACGATGCATACTTACAATAATTTAACGCGAGAAATACTTATTTGTAATAAGTTGCAAATTCACTAATGTAAGTTTGTGGTTTAGTTCGGATAACTCTGATGATAACTCCTAGTTTTGTTCCTAGGCTGGAACCTACACTGGAACTCGTTTTCCTAGTTTTAGCTTATATCTCAGCTGGCCTTAGTGTTAAAGAAAACCGGAAATACCGTTATTTTTTTCGTAATTTACACCGGAAGCAGCCGTGAACGACAGAATCTGTCAACATCGGTCAACATGGAAATAATCGGAACGAGACTAGATTTAAAGTTGCAGTTTGTGACTATTTAAAAATGCTCCAGTAGATCTCCCGGACGTGTGTGTAACAGTAAGTATGACAGTATGTATGTCAAGGCCTTTTTTGCCATTTGCCTGTTGTTTTGATTGATTAGCAGTTTTCAAGTGTAGTATAAACATGGTCACAGTGCTCGCAATCTGTGAGATTTTAATTTTTATCAGTATCGTAAATCCGTCGGTGAGCGAATGCCGAATACTAATACGATTGTGATTTAAAATGTAATTTCCTAGGGAAACGTAATGCAGTGAGGCTTAATACTTTGGTACTTTGATTGTGATTTGTTTTCTTGGAAGGAATTGGAATGTTGTATTTTAAAATTATTAGCTCGTGTTTTGTACGAACGGTACTATCAAATTGGGCAAGCGAGCGATGCGAGCGAGATAAGGTAGTCGGCTGAGTTTGGATTCTGTGTGTTTAGGAAACGACAACATTTGCAATTTTGTTCTGATTTGGTTTTGAATTTTCAAGACAAGAGCGTTGGTGTATTAAATTCACGTTGCCGAAGATGAAATTCCAGTGTCAGATGTTTTCTTAGATGCTCGGGTATTGCATATTGCATGCTCGGGCGTTGCATCGCCAAGCCGATTTTTACTTTTTAGTAGCTGCAGTTTATAAGGGAACCCGATCGATAATGCTAGTGACCCCGAGCACTATGTGAACAACAGTATATTTACCATAATATGCCATAGTCAAAGTTCATTTAGTGTGGAGAAAATATTTACAAATGGTAAAAAAAAAAACACCAATTGCCAATTTCACACGTTTTAAACACAATGTGGTCGCTTTTTTTTTTCGCAGTGGCTCCTTCCACGTCCACCGTGGCTGTCTTCCTTTCACGTCTCGCGGCTGATTGGTCGCAAGCTTTTGGGGGCGGAGCTTGACGTGTGACCTGACTACACACTTGTCCCGTCCAAACAACGAACGTTCCAGATTATAAAATTGAACAAGAAACTAGACGTGAATGGTCTATATTCCTGTCCAAACAAATTACAAGTTTAAAACAAATTACTAAAAACAAAAGTGAACAAAATCTAGGAAACATTTCTAAATTCTTGGTAAAAACATGGACGTGAAGGCTACATTAAACGTGAGCATAAACTGGACGTGAATGGTCTACATTCCTGTCCAAACAAATTATTAACAGTAAAAACATGGACGTGGCTCTAATATTTTCTCGTCTAAATTTAAATTGAGTATGAAACTGGACGTTAATTGTCTATTTTCCTTTCCAAACGAATTATTAACACTAAAAACATGGACGTGAGGCTAGTATTTTCACGTCTAAATTTTAAACTGAATTTCCGTGTGTCGATCGATAAAAGCCTAGAGTCATTTTTATGGGGGGTGTTTGAACTCTTGACCGCCAAACTTTGCCCCCCCCCCCGCCCTCCCCCCCCCCCCCCACCCCATTTACAAGATGATCCTGGAAAGAAATCTCCAAAAATAATCCCCATTAGTATCCAAAAATAATCCCCCCCCCCCCACTCCAGAAATGCACAGATAATCAGTAGTGTGATAATGTTTGTCCAGTTGTGCAGGAATGCAGACCATCACTTCCACACTCTTTCTCATTCAATTAACACATGAAAATACTATTCATGTCTGTGATTATAATTGTTTTGGACAGGAATCCAGACCATTCACGTCTAGTTTCTTGCTGAATTTTATAAGCTGGAACGAACATTGTTTGGACGGGAAAATATTATCGACAGGTCGCGCGTTTAAGCTCCGCCCACAAACCTTGCGACCAATCAGCCGCGAGACGTGAAAGGAAAAGAGCCACGGTGGACGTGGAAGGAGCCACTGCCTTTTTTTTTTTTTATCATTTGTATAATGTGTATGTAGGCCACTAGGCCTGGATAAATGATAAAATATAAATACAGGCTGTATATTTATATACACCAAATTTTATGCTTGGTGGCAGAGCTATAGCTCAAGCACTTATAACGATTGATGTTGGACTCATTTGAAGAGCACTGGGCAGAAATGTAAGTGTGGCACAGGGCAGAAATCATGTAGGGCAAGTGGTTATAAAAAACGTATTGTAACATCTCTTGCTCGACTGAGTAATTCTGATCTTCAGAAATCAATTACATGCCTAGTTACTAATTTAGTTGCCTCTCGTAAGGGAGTGACGGCCTAGGTTGTTAAATTTAAGTCACGGTGTCAGCCTAAAATTGAAAAAAATGCTGAAGAGAAAGGTTGGACAATTTTACAATATTTCTGTATTGCGTGTAGGCCCGATTTGTTTCCGTTGATTATGAGTTTGTCATTTGCCAGTGTTAGGTTACCCTACTTTATAAAACTGTATACTGTCTGAACGATCATGTCGAGAGTATCGCTTCTACAAAACTGAACTGGCTTAGAATGAAAGATTTCACAATACCGTAAATCGTGGATTAAACGCCCGTGGGCTTATGCAGTTAATTTGGTAAAAATAGGGGGGTGGGCTTTAAATCAAGCATTATCAATTTTCTAACCTTTCTGTACATATATTACAGAAATTCGAAGCTTTTGAACGATCTCTAAAATACCCAATTTTTACATCCTTTTAATTGCTGTGAAGAAGGGAGGAGGCTTAGGTGAGAGATTCCCAGGCCTTGTGCAGGTGCTAGGAGCTAAAGGAAGAGTCCACTATTGCCACAGGGAGGGAGAAGGGGCCAGTAAACATACCAAGCAGCACTAATCTTTATCCACATCATGGGTAACGTTTAGGTAATTTTTCGTAGAAAAACGACAACTTGAGGGGTGGGCTTTAACTCCACTATTTCACGATTTTGACTTTACAGATTTTAGGGGGTGGGCTTTAGCTTCAACTGGGCTTTTATTACACGATTTACGGTACATTCTGGTTTACGTAAGAATTGGAAACTCTTTCTCACCAAAAAAATGTAAAAGGTTTAGCCTACATTTTCTATATTTTATGTATTTTTTAAAAGTCTAGCAACAGTATCATTCTTAAGATGGTTGGTATCTAAAGTTACACAGGTGAAGCACAAATGTACAACCAATAGTTCCATGCTGGTGCAGTGAGTGGTAGTCTAACGGGGCACGCTTTTTTTTCCTCCCCTAAAAAAAAATGTTTTGGCAATATCAGGTTGTTATATATTGATTATTGAGATATCCTATATTTATCTTAATTGAAACTTTCGAGAATGCCCCTCTTTACTGAGGAGTGAAGAAAAGTGCACAAAATATTTGAGGCTGAATTTAATATAGGCTACCGCTTCACCATTCGTTAATTGAGGCCACACACAAAAATTGTTTGGTGTATGGGCAAGGTTGTAAATTTACGCACCAGGAAACCAGTTTATTTTATTTTTTATTTGCTTATCTGACCACAAATCTTTGACGTGTTGAGCTTAAAGCTTGAAGAGTGTCTGTGGTTAGCTTACAAAAAGAACATTTTGCCATCTAGTATTTTTTAAATTTTATTTGTTAAGTAACTTCCAAATGGTTTAGGCTTGAGCCTTGAAAGTTGCACCATTGTAAAACTCGTTTTGAACTGGTTAAAATGGTTTAATATAGGACTGAAAATCCATCAAAATTTGGTGAAAATGTGGATTTCAGGAGTTGAATCAAATTTAGATTATTTTTTTACCTGCCATAATTTAAGGCATCCACACACACTTCTATATTAAATGTTTAATTTTGCATAGTATAACTTTAAACACGGAACATTTCCAACTAAGAAATTTTGTTTCATTCTGTGGTGGTGCCACTTTCAGTACATAGGGATGCACAAAATATAAAATTTGCCAAATACCGAATAGGCTATCCAAACTATTGAGTACCGAATATTTGGCGCCGAACAATTGAAGTATTCGGTGAATAGGCCGAATACCGGTACCGAATTATTCAGCCAAATACTTGACCAAAAATGTTCTGCTGCATACCAGTAAAATTGAACTGAGGCTATTGACTGAAATGTGCTACCCTAAAGGTTTCGTGATGATAAAATATGAAACTGAAATAAAGCCTTAGCCTAAAACACTCAATTTCTCCTTTTGAAAAACTTAACCTCTCCGTCGCAAAGTCGACAGTTTCATATTGGGCTTTGGAAAAAGGCAATCACCTATAATTTTTCCTTTTTTTAGGAATTTCAGAAGACAATTCCTCACAAACCAAAACCAAATTGCTTAGCTAAACGTTCAGATTGCATTAACAAAGTGCATAATTTTTTACTAAAGAATTATTTGGCCTAATACAAGCAAATCTTAACACTACAGGGTGCAGAAAATTCTTACTGGACAAAATTTCCCACAAAATTTTCTTACAGATATTTCAAATTTCCAGAGCCTTTCACTATGTAGGTAAGCCCATTTTTCAATGAATTTCCACAGTTCGCTGAAATTTCCCGCGAACCTCGTTCTAGCGTTCTGGCATATTCTGCACCCCTGTAACACTATTCGGCTAAAGTCTATATTTGGACTGATAACGAATATCATTGTTCGGCAAAATAAGTATTCGGCTGAATACCAAAATTTCACCCAAATACCAAGTAGGGCCTACCAAATTGCACCCAAAATCAAAATTTGGCCAAATGCCAAATACTTTTACAGCAATACAACTTACAGACTATATACGATGTAAGTCTGCTGACTAGGCTACACCTAAGTCATTGTCAGTTCAGAATGCAAAATCTGGTCGGTGGACACCAGCAAGAAAGCCGTAACAATTATCTCAGATGTCAATATAATTACGTACAACAGATGGTGCAACGGTAGCTGATCATACTGGTAGCTGGTGTCGGCGTACAACAGCAAACAAGCTGTAAAGTTTATAGGTTTATATAATTACACTGCAACAGTTGTGCAATGGTAGGTGATCATACTCTCTGCGTCAGTAGAGGCTTGCATAGAAAAATCAGAATATATCCTACATGAAAACAATGTTGATGTGTAATGATGGTAACGTGAAAAGAAATGAGGGATTCACCACTCAGGTTTTTGGTTTATGGCCCCAAATTATCCCACAACTTGCTTCCTATAACAGCGGAAAGCGTACCAGACTTGATGGACTTCTTTGTTCGCCGTTTTCAGCTAACTTGTTATACGGCAACTCAAATTGAGCATCGATACGTCCGTGGTTTAGGTCCGACTCTTGCTTAGCTTAAGGTTCCGACAACTGAGTACCAACCTGCATCGGCGCTTTGATTACGTTCTGGATTTGCATTCATATTTTATAGACGATAGTCGCAAGCCTACAACATGGTGTGCTTCTGCGCATACTTTACACGTGTGTTGTAGCAAAGTTAAGCGCCCCTTCTAAAGGGCCACGCCTAGTGGCTTCATGCCCTAGAATAATCATTGGCTCGATCAGGTGCTACAGATGCTGGAAAGTCTTGGAGCATATTTAACAATTCACTGTTGGTAATTGAAAATAGTGTAATTCTTATGCTTGAAATTACTTAGCAAGACTGTCCCTCTCGCCTCCTAGTGTCATGGCTTCAGCTGGGCGCCTAAGAAACCGCTATATCAATTCAGTCCACCAAAATAATCATTTCAGTGGAATAATCATTCACCATCATTTCACCATCATTTCACCATCATTTCACCATCATTTCAAACTTTCACCTAATCATAAACTGTTAAATTTAGAAACTTACTTTTTTGAAAAGTGAGTGTAAATAGAATTGGACATTTTGTCTCAAGCAGTACTTAAAAAATTAGTCATGGAATGAATGTTCTTGATTGTATTTGACAAGGTCATCAGTTTCTTGTCTGTTCAGCAACCCCCTGTCCTCTTAAACGTCACCTAAGTTTATGACTCTTCGTTTAGTAAACCTAATACTCGAGCCATCTAGCTGGAGGGATCACAACCTGACTGATCATCCTGCGTAATGTTGTAGTTACATATTCATAAGGATAAATCATCTCCTTCGTCGCATTATCAAAACATGTGCCATTTGTGATTCACTGATTGCAACCTTTTGCCAAGCTGGCATAGGGGTAGAGAGAGCGATTGCTGCTTACTGCAGCTGGCTTGCAAATAGCAGTCCGACTCACTGGTGGAAAGTTTTGTGTCAGACTTAACTGAATGGTGGTTGCTGTGTCCAGTGAAATGCGGTAAGTTGAGAGGCTATCTCTGATTAAGAATACTTTTTTCTTCTTCTGCAGCTGTAATGGGAAATGTTTTTCTTGCCTAAATCAGACATTGTCTTTAGGGATGGGTCGGTAACCGAAACCGAAACCGAATTTTCGGTTTTTACTGAAAACCGACACCGAAACCGATTCGGATTTTGTGTCGGTTTTTCGTATGGTATTCGAAAATCAAAAAAAATGATTTGTTGTTTTACATTTTTTTAATAATTATCATTTTTTACGTATTAATGACAGCAAAGCTCCTAGCTATTAAAACGAAAATAGTAGAGGAAAATGGTGCCACAGCTAGACCCACGGTCTATGGCACTGCTGAAAGTGAAAGCAGGAGTAAGTTGAAGCCAGTAATACAACTGTTGCAAGAAAAAAAATTAGCAAAATCTGGTTGGGGTGGATGGTGGCAAAAACCGATACCGAAACCGAGGTTTTTTGGGCGTGAAAACCGAAACCGGAACCGAAATCAAAACAATGAAACCGACCCATCCCTAATTGTCTTATACTTGTCCCTGTTTCGTGAGTTACTGGAAAGGTCATCCTGAAAAATTCACCTACCGTGCCTTCCAGAGCCAGACAATCCTGTTCATTCTGAGTACAGTAGCCGAAAATTAACATTTCAGGCTCGTCTACTGGCTAGTAACTTCAGTCTTCCTTATGCCAACTACAAAGTTTCAGTTGCCGTGCAAGTTGAATTAGTGCCCCACTCCCTCACCGCACTTTGAGTTTTAAAGCCAACTTTTAAGGTACGGCATGTGAAAAAAATAAATAAAAAAAATTGTCCCAATGACTGCTGTACCTTATTTCAAAATTCAAAAGTCATTCTTTTGGGATATTTTAAAAATAAAATTTACTGGATTGGATTTGCAGGGTAGGCCTACAACTTTTTTTTTTTTAGCTGGGATTAAGAGGGGAATGGGGACTGCAATTAAAAAATGTTCTATGTATGTGGAAAGTCGGGTGGGATGTTCCAAACTATTAGGCTATTCAAAGTCAACTATTTGGTTTACATGTGCATGCGGGTACCTTAAATTATCGCCGGTCAAGAATTTGTAATATCTGAATATTTGTCCATCTTCTAAAATTTGTAGCTTATTTTGACTAAGTTTGAAATTCTGATACACCATTTTAACTAGCTCTAAACAAATTTTTCTTTGGTGCAAATTTCCAGCCTCTAGCTCAAACCACTAGACAATTATTTTTATTTGGCAAAAACCAGGAAAAAAAACATCAAATAGTAGATGACATAACTTCCTAGCATCAACAGACTACTTTTCAATCTTTTATTTAAGTGACTTATTTCATAGCGGGATTTGGCATTCTGTTGGCTGGTGGTTCAACCACTCTGACTATTGAGCTGTACTTACTCACGATAAGATTACTTAAATAATAATAAAAAAATAAACAATAAAAATAAAATGCCTGGTTGCTACGTCAAAAAATAAGGGCAGTTAAATAATAATAATAAAAAAAACAGTTAAAATAAAATGCCTGGTTGCCATGTCAAAAAATAGGTCGGTAATAAATAATAATAAAAAAAATTGATAATTAAAATAAAATGCCTGGTTGCCTGGTCCTTAAATTTACTAACTCATCTGTAGACCAAACAATTTTTTTTTGTGTATCCTAAACATTATCTTTCCATAATATTTTTTGCTTTTTATATAGGCTAATGTAAGGCTTGGTCTGTTGAAGATGGCACCATTGGACAACTCGAAACAAAATCTATCAATGAATGTCTTCTGTGAAATTTTGACTACTTTATCGGGGGGAAAATATCTAGCCTACTGTATGGTACATATATTGTTGATAGTATTATATGTATTTAAAATACTAGATGACAGACTATAAACTATTTTCTCGTCAACATGATTCACCTCAGCGTGGTACACGTGTATTTTTTGTACCGATGTCAGCAGTTTTCATGTACCTAACTTCTCTCCCTGCCCTGTGGCAATTGAGTTTGTCTTTTAGTGGTACATCATTCTGCAACTTTAGGGTCTAGGCTAGTTCTGTCCATTTTAGACAATTCATTAGGGAGTGAGACCAATACACCGGAACGCAGCCTGTCCACCCGTCACACTAATGGTGCCCCTCTACCCCTTTTTGTTCCAGCCGTTCCCTCACTTCTTCATTTCGTGGTTGAAGTCACTCTGGTTTGTCCTGTACTTGGGTTAGATTAAATTCGGAAAATAGAAAAGAATGCTTTTGTGAAATTTGGTCAATTAATTTAAAATAGAAAAAGGGCAGTGTTTTTTGCAAATATTCAGTTGGATACAGAAAAGGACATGATGTTTACACCCCTGTTAGATCTGACAGGAGAAGTAGTTGTATTCCCTAGTTGGCCTTGTCCTTCTGTCATTCATGTTGTCTAGCCTACATACTTCCGCTTCTGAAGGCTGATTTTGAGGTTAATGTTTCAGTAGTTTAGCTAAACTGTAAGCTACATGTTCTGTGAAATATAGGTAACACAAATCATTCCTAATTGTAAGGTTTTATTCGTTCATATAGTACGCAGGAAAGACGTTATTATAGTCGCAAAGCACAGGAAGGTCATTGTGAAACAAGTTTGTGTTGAATCCGAGCTATGGCAAACAACGTGAGTTATTGCTGCTCATCTCTTAGCCCGTAGACTGCTTTTTCCGCCTGCTTTAATAAATTAATGCCTTCAGTTAGATTTTTGTGGTATGGGTAGGCAGGTAGGCAAAAAAAGTGAAATAATCGTGCATGGACAGCGGTACAGATGATGTTGCTGTGTCGAACGTGAAAGTCAGTTAGGAGTTTCGACTGCAGCATAAAAAGAGAACTGCTTTCATTTCTCCTACCTCTAACTAAAATCTACATGCTACTTATTATTCAGGTTCATTTTTGTGTTGTAGCATGGATTTCTAAAACCGGAAGTTGGCGTCTACTTTGCCTGGTAACTGACATGAAATGACTTTAACGCTTGTACCATAAAAACAGAACAAATGTATTCATCCAAATTGAATTTTCGGTGAAAACACTTTACAATAATGAATAAAGTCATGTAGGGCTTAATACGTTCATCTTCTTCAGAAGCAACACCAGTGTAAATAAAAAATAGAAGAGAGTTCACAAATCTGAGAGTGTCCATTTTTGAATCCCACGTTGATGGCGCAATTCAGAAAAAAAGACCTTAAAAAGACCTTACCCAAAATTAGTGTTTGACTACTCTAAAACTATTCACAGTTAACATAATCAGCCTATGTCACAACATAACTTGAATCAAAGGAAGAATGCCAGTATAGGCATTCGAAAATTTGCTAGTATGAATTAACTGGAACTCTTTTGGTGCTGCGTTACAAAAGAAAGTAAGTGAAAATGAACGAAAAGCAAAGTAACTCATCCGTACCATCGGTATTATGATGAAGGTATTTATTGTAATTACTTTTAAAGCTTTGTGGTGCAAAATCTGGTAGCAAGAAGTAGATTAAACATTTCACATAATGCCCGTCTGTTAGGCTACTGGCTACCGACTTCAGTGCCAAAACTACCTTTATCTACAGAAACTTAAGTTTGTTCATATTTCAATTTCATGATTTTCAGTTGGCATTTAGTACAGGTGTGCAGAAGGACCATTGAATGCTGAGGCATTGACGAAGAAACAAAAAAGCGAAAAAATGCATCTTTCCTGACTTGTTTCCTCCTCTTCCCCTTGTTTCAGTCTTTTCCTTGTTTTTTAAATTTTTTTTTCACAAGTCTTAGTTTACAACGGGTCACAAGATAGCAACAAAATATGAGTCGGCTCAGTGTTTGCGAGCTTAGTAAGCTTATCCCTTTATCACATGTAATGGCCTGTAGGCAAAACCGACTGATCATGACAAATGACTAGATATGTAGCGCAAACTGTGTGAGAGCCCCTCTGGTATACAGGCAAAGCAAGCAAGCACAGCCCAGTGATAGCATCAGCATCTCCAACCCAAGAGAATGCCGGTTTGAATTGCGCAACTGACCCAAGCAGACGACTAAAAAAAAATGGTTTGGAAGTTAATTCATGTAATAAAGAGTTAAAATGAATTGTGTGAAAGTCAGTGCGTCTTGTAAAGGGCTTAAGAAGTGAAGGAAATGGATTACATTCATAGTTGTTGGGGTTTCGTCAAGCAAATTTTTTGTAATGAGTTTAGGCCGTGCATCTGTGGAATACTCCCTCATGACCTTGCTTAATTGATTTAGTGAAATAGTATGGTTGTAGATTGCCTTGACGTGAAATGATGGAAGAGTACGGTAGTAGAACTGTAGCACAGCCATAACCAGGGTAGTGGTGAAACAATAGGCTAGTTTTATCTTCACTGAGTGGCATAGCATAATAAGTACTTTAATAGTTAGTTTATTTGCGAAGCATTTATTGACAGTGCACATGCAGAACCACTTCACAACACGACTGAAGAATATCCCGTAGATCAATATTGCTACCTGTTTTCATGTGTCGCACCTGAGTCAACGGGCCTTGTCAATAGCTGCTGAGGGAACGATACATGGAGCAGCAGTTCTTATTTAGTGCTTGTTATTGGAGGGTCTTGAAACTAACGCCACCTGTTCTTAAAATGTTGCGGAGTTGTACACTTCACCTGGATCTCGCTGATATTAATATTACGAGGCTGGAAAAAGGGCTTACGGAGTACCTTCAGTTTGAAAAGTAGGCAAGTGATTTTCATGTACCGGTATGCTATCTGGCCAGTGTTCTTAAAATAGCCGGATTGTCATTATATTTAGCTTTTAAGTAAAAATTATATTTAGTTTGCAAGTAATATTAACTAGTCGGTGGCAACCATATTCGTATTCTTACTAAAAAAGTGAAGCTCCTGCACTGAAGGGGAGAGAATTGGTTTACACAATAATTTTTGTGTAAAGCTGACTTTTTTTTCAAGATTGAAGTCAAATTTTTTTTGCCTAGGCTTATTTTCTTTACGAAAAATGTGTGTTGACCAGTTATTGTTAAAATTTGTGCAGTTAACTTTAAAATTTCTTTAGAAGTAGGCCTAACATGCTTCTAGTAAAAAAAACTTCTCTGAAAAAAAACTAAGCAAATTTGTAGGCCTGTTAAATTTATAACAAAATTTTGATCACAATTGTTATGCATCCTGCATAACATCTTTAAAAATCGCAGACATATTTTTGTTAAAAAACTGAAACCTTCAAAATATATAATTCCAGTAATGGCTTAACTGTGTTTTTGGAATTTTATTCTTTCATGAAACAAATTTTAGTAAATGCAACATTGTTGGGAACAAGCCGATGTTAGCTGTGAAAGCATTGTTAGCAGTGTCCATTTTACAAGGTGATGAAAATATCGTGTTTTTGAGTGTTTTTTTTTTTTATCTTTTAAGAGGAAGAAAGTTAAATCGTCATGTCTTCGTCTAGGAACAAATGTATTACTTACATTAGCAAGGCACTTGGTGTACGTCACTGTAGTACACCTGAATTTGTATTGCTAGTTTGAGCAGGTTTCTTACATTTGTTTCTACTTTCAAAGTATTCATGTGTATCGTGTTCCGCGTTTGCCAGCAGTGATGATCCAAATACGTTCCAAAAGTATTGGAATAAAAATACTAAATACCTAGGCGAACAAGTAATTAAAATACAAGTGAAAATACTCGAGCAAACAGGGGATTTTAAAGATAAAATACCTTTTACAAAAGTATTTTGAAAAAACAAAGTACTGCAGGTTTAAGATTTTCCCTAATCCCAAATACAGAAATACCCTCAACACTAATGTCAAATTTTTAATATTCCTTTCGAAATCATGTGTTCCTCTTTATCCAACGTTGCTTTAGCTCCCCACCGCTGTCTTTAAGAAGGCTGTGGGCTCATGTTTTTTATGCATAGGCAGTTATTGTATTTGTTTACGAAATTCTTGTTTCCACGTCTAAATTTAACAAACCTTGTTGCTGTGACCATATTTATCGTAAAAAATGAATCTGTATCAGGCCTGGCCTACTGTGTGACTATCATCAATGAATGAAAATGAATAACAATGCGAGCGGCTAAGTAATGCTATAAATAATGATTGACTATGACATGCAGCAATCTACAACGAAATAACGAAATTACAACTGTATTACTGCAGTAGTGTTTTCACTTAGCTTTAAGTGTTCAAAAAAAACTTTAGTAGGGCAGCTTGAACACAATTAGTGACTTTCAATGTTTCTGGATCAAATGTTTAGGTTTTTAAAAAATCCCCATCTAAAATTGCCAGGCAATCGTCTGGGATTTAATATTCACTGGTTGGAAACGAGTACTACTGCTCGTTGTGATTGTTCGCCCCTTTCGGCCCGTAACATTTAGACTAGAGGTCATTTTCATGAGCTTTCTCTCTCACCAGCCAGCCACCACACCAACACCGTAGACATAGAGAGCTCTTTACAACACCCTATCTCGATGTAAGTTACTACACTACATGTGAGT
Source organism: Lithobius niger (assembly GCA_023313725.1). Lineage (NCBI taxonomy): Eukaryota > Metazoa > Arthropoda > Chilopoda > Lithobiomorpha > Lithobiidae > Lithobius > Lithobius niger. The sequence continues at coordinate 105,305 of JAHWFP010176843.1, forward strand.
TTTTCAAACACCACTCACTGCCTTCCCTGGCCTCTTAAAATAAAAAAATAATTTAAAGAGATTTTTGGTTTTTAGCAGTATCCACACACCTTTTTCGTTTGAAAGTATTTTCAGTATTTAACCCTCTGGATCCTAAGGTTTTGTTTTCTTAACTCAAACGTATATAGTGTAAAGCCGATATATCGGCTTCTAGGGCCCAGCGGGCCCAGTACTTAAATACTTCTCTAATTTTAAAATAAAATACACCCAATAAACGAAAGTATTTTAAATCAAAACACAAAATACTTGTTAAGTAGGCTATTTAAAATAGTATTTAAAATACTTTTATTTAAGATACTTGCCATCACTGTTTGCCAGAGGTCTTGTGCTGAAACGTGGCTTTATACCAATTGTGTACATTCATAAAGAGAATGCCCTTTAAAATATGCCACAATTATATTGTGTCATGTGAAATATCCTGGAAAATTCTTTCCTAATTGTCCCGAGACAACCCCAGCAGTTGAAGAGTATGTTGGTCGGAATACTTCCATTTTTCCTTATGAATTGTAAATGGATCCTCAGTAGATCAAGTTGAGCACGTGTGGCCACAGTAAAGAATTTGTATAAAAAAATTCTTTTAGACCTTAAGATTGTAATAGCAGGGTATTTTAGGGCCTAGGAGCAGATGGGGTAACTGGGTCCCAATTTTTCATGTAGTTGAAAAATTGTGCAGGCAAATAAAACCGAATCGGAGGTTGTTGATTTTTCTGAGCATTTACTAATTAGTTACCTACAACATGCCAAGTTATCATTCAGTATTTTTTGGAGGGGGCCCCCCCCCCCCCCCCCCCCCCCCGGGGGGGAGGGGCTTAATAGCTAACCCATGAAACGGGGCAACAAGGTTCCCAGGTGTTCATTTTTCAGCCCCTAGGTTATTAAGTGAAGTAGAATAGCTGGGTTGATAGCTGAGATTTCTGAGAGGAACAAAAGAAATCATTTATGTTGATTTGCCGCGGGAGGGTCTACAGTACTAACTTTTTTCACCTTTACAAGCAAAAATATTTGCAAATACGAATCAGTTACAAAATCAATAACAGTGAGAATTAAGGATCATTTTGTTATGTTTTGTGCATGTTTGCTTCTAAAGCATTGAAAAATAGGGTAGGGCACCTGTTCAGGTTGGCATTTTACTACTGCAATGCTACTACATGGCTACGCAAACAAGATTACAAGCAGAACAACCAATAGGCTGGATGGCATCATGCATTCGTATTATTGAATAAGGCCTAGTCAAATAACCAACGCTTACATAAAAAGTGGACAGCTGGTTTCTAGAATTTTCCAAATGCCCGGTAACCGAACCAAAATTACTCCAAAATATTAAAAACATTGCTCCAGAATTCTTTTTTACCCAGAGATTTTCACTAGAGAGTGTTTGTTTCTTTTGCCATTTTATTGATTTTTGCAATATTTCCTAAAACCATTAAGAAAGTTGGTGAAACCCAAGTTTTCCCTAAAATTTTGTTCACAATCACAGGAGGCCTGAAGAAGACCACAAGAAGTGTAAACTAACAACAACAATGACGTCTACCTTCAAAGTAGCCTAGTCGAAAATTCGCAAAATACCGTTATTGGTGTTTACTGTCGAGAAAGAGTGTAAACAACAAACAGTTTTATGATAAAGTGCGTTTCGCAGTCCAGTTGATACAGCCATGAAATTACTGTCGTTCTTGAAGATTCGTCAATGTGTGGCCAATTCTTGCTAAATCCCACCCTGCAAGTAAAAGGCCTCAAAGTTACTTTTTACTATTTTTAAAAGGACGGTGTTCTAGTTACTCTCCTAATTCTTTTTCGTAAAAGGAATTGTGGGCTAGGCTACTTATTCAATCCATTTAGTTTTTATCGCTAATCAATAGGTGACCCCCATAAAATGCCTAAGTCATGTTGCCGTAGCGCAACCTGACGTCTAGCTACTTCTACAGCCTATTGATTGACTGGCAATGCTTTGTGGGTCTTGTATGTTCCCAATTTGTAATCCAAATTTGAATTTGTTGCTTTTACAGTTATAATAAATAAAACATTTGTTGCAGGAGCAACGGGAAGGCAAGGATCGGTGTTATCATTAACTGCCAACCCAACTAAAAACCAAAATAAGATGTGGCTGGTTGCGACACCACAGGGGAATGTTGTTAGAAATTAGCCGAGTGTTGAAAACGTCGTAAAAATTTAGTTGATTCAGTTCTTGGCTTTGTCTTGAAAAACATTGCTGCAGTTCATATTGTGTCAAGATCGATTCGTTATAAAATAACACTACTAAGTTCGCTAAAATTCACAAGACGGACTCACACTTAGTCCAGCAAATTTTCGATGCCACCCAGATATCTTCGTCAGGCGTCGAGGATTTTTCGGCTTTCTACATCAATTACATCCTTGTTTACTTCGTTGTTTACTACGTCGTCTGCTTTGCACACTTTTACATTTGAATTCGGCGGCGACCACAGCCTCCCGTATTTATTGGGCTGCATGCGCTGTGTACTCGTGAGTCCCCATTGATGGTTCAACTGTTCGCTGAGTTCTCTTCCTACCAAGTGTGTAACTCTAGGGAAAGCTGAACCTCGGATGTTCTTTTCATAACTCTTTGAATAACAAGTGATTCAAGGCAACGGAGGTGAGAATTTCGTGCCGAATTTGACTTGAGAAGAGTGCTTGTGCCTTTCCAGTCCATCCCATGCTTCAAAGATTTGCAGTTGGCTGCGATGCCGTTGTCATCCTTTTCATTCCTCACGTTGGTCATATGTTGGGCCACCCTGGTTCATACACCTTTTCTGGTCTCTCTAATATAAACAGCATCGCAGTCTCTGCACGGAATCTTATACACTGCTTCTTTCGTAAAACTGCCCCCAATTTCTCTTCGTCCTGCGATTTCAGTGTCTTACGCTTTCCTTCCACTTTGTCCACTTCCTTCTTTCCTGTAATTCTTTTCTTGGGTCCTTCAACATTTTTAAAATATGTTCTAAACCCCATGTTCTTTTAAAATCTTCTGCACTTTGCTCGCAACTCTTTCTACGTATTTTAAAGCTACTCTCGGGCCCCTTCTGTCTACAGTAGTTCTTCCTCTCTTCTGCCTTCTTTCTTTCTTTCCCAATCTATGACTACACACGCTTTCTTCCTTAACCGGTTTCGGAGTCCTCCTGGATAGTCAAGTTTTAAAACTTTCCTTTCACTCTTTCCAAGTGTGGGCTCGCTAATTCTCTCGTGCTCGCATTCCTCACCATTCGGACAAACTCATTCTGCGCCAGTACTTTGAGCTGCTCCTTCGGGTGCCCCGAGGTAGCACGATCTGTCGCCATTGGTTTTTCATATGGCTCAAACATAACTTCTCTTCGTTCTCCTATCATAAACTTCACATCAAGATAAGGTAGAGGTCCCTCTTTTTCTTTTTCTGCTGTCATCTTTATAGCTGGCCTCCAGTTGTTGATCTTCTTTAGCAAATCTTCGAACTTATCTTTCTTCACCGCCAAAAACACATCATCCACGTACCTCTTCCAGATCTCCCTCCATAAATTTCATAACCATTTCATCCATGTGTTGTAGCACCATCTCCGCTAAGTGAGCCATTCAGAATACGAAATGGCAGTGTACAGGGTGGTCCACAAAAAACTGACGACCCAACATTTTCTAAGTCCAACTTTTCTAATTAGCACCCCTCAGAACCAGGAGAGGACAGAAACCTTCCCTTCTCATTATACTTGATTTCTGTCTTCTCCTGGTTTTGAGGGGTGGTAACTAGAAAAGTTGGACTTAGAAAATGTTGGGTCGTCAGTTTTTTGTGGACCACCCTGTATAATATTCTGTGCAGAGACTGAGATGGTGTTTATATTGGAGAGACCAGAAAAGGTGTACGAACCAAGGTGGCCCAACATATGGCCAATGTGAGGAATGAAAAAGATGACAACGGCATCGCAGTCCAATGCAAAGCTTTGAAGCATGAGGTGGACTGGAACGGCACAAGTGCTCTTCTCAAGTCAAATTCGGCACGAGATTCCCACCTCCGTTGCCTTGAATCACTTACTATTCAACAACATGAAAAGAACGGGGTGCGTTTGATGAACATCCAAGGTCCAGCTTTCCCTAGAGTTACATACCTGGTAGGAAGAGAACTCAGCGAACAGTTGAACCATCAATTGGGGACTCACGAGTGCACAGCGCATGAAACCCAATAAATACGGGAGGCTGCGGTCGCAGCCGAATTCGAATGCAAAAGTGTGCAAAGCAGACGACGTAGTAAACAACGATGTAATTGATGTAGAAAGCCGAAAAATCCTCGAAGCCTGAGGAAGATGTCTGGGTGGTATCGAAAATTTGCTGGACTAAGTGTGAGTCCGTGTTGTGTATTTTAGCGAACTTGGCTTTGTTTATTAATAAATCTAAAATCGTAATGTTGGCTCTTTCTGCATCTTTTGTGTCAAAGAAACTCACTTATTTTTCCTTTTTGATCATTTATTTTTCATTCTTTCACATCGATTACTTTCTTTTCAGATTTGGCCCTCTACTTAATGCAACAAGGCCAAGGCTAACTTAAAATCTGCAGAAATGTGGAATTCACCTAGTATTAAATACTTATTTTTAATTTTTTATGTCACATACGGGATAAGAGGTGTATCAAGTAAGTAACTGTAAATATTACTAACAGTATTTAAAGTAAGATGCCGTTCTTGTTACTTCTGTTCTGTGCGAAGATATCGGGGTAATAAAGATGCTTATCATGCTTGCAACAATTTTTCAACGCTGCTTGAAAATTTGCCTTTTCAAAGATCTACTACTTAATTTAAGTCTAGAAACCTCTGCTGAAAAGTGATAAGAAGTACATCTTAAGATGAATCCTCCTCAGCACAATGCACGGTCTTAATAATTTTATAAGGTTTATGGGATAGTGCAAGGTTTTATTGACATGTAAGGACCAATGGAAACCGCCTCCAGAAAACAAACATTAATGAGGATACTATTAGCTTTGTTTCCCTAATGAAAAGGGATTTAGAAACTACAGTTTTAATTGTTTTCTTCAATGTGGAGCCCTACACGTGACCCGACATATTAGGAAATCTTGTAACCATACGGCTACTAATATACTTTGAAATTAAAAGGCTTTCGCATGTAGTATGTGCACAACTTCGTCAAATCACAAAAGTTCTCGTGTAGGATCTGTGACAGTATAGATACGAAAAGTGTTACTGTGTTACATTCCAGTTGTTTGTTCGGCACGGTGGCATGCTTTGCATTAATTGGTAAACTGGCACATGTAACCATAACGAATGAAAACATTGTTGTTTTAAACGGGACGGAAAGCCAATGGGCTCGAAATTGGTTAACTGAATACGGATGCAAACCTATTTACGTTGCCTTTTGGACTTATATGTCAGACTGCCTGAGCGGGGAATCGAACCCAGGACCTCTGAAATCAAAGGCCAAGGCCCTACCGCTAAGCCAGACTGACACGGCCTGTGTAATCATGTGCCACGCTTACCGCTAACTTCG
>JAHWFP010176843.1:111218-135527 GCA_023313725.1 Lithobius niger
CGGTAGGGCCTTGGCCTTTGATTTCAGAGGTCCTGGGTTCGATTCCCCGCTCAGGCAGTCTGACATATAAGTCCAAAAGGCAACGTAAATAGGTTTGCATCCGTATTCAGTTAACATTGTTGTTTCACATTGTATCTCAAAATATATTGGTTACATTATTTTCTACCATTACATTCAGTTGTTTGTCATATTCTATGTGTTTCTATTCTATTCTATTCTATCTGTTTAACAGAACAGAAACCAATCATAAAACCCAAAAAGAAACTGTTAAAATTAAAATACGAATGGGGCAGTTGTAATTGCTGAAAGAAAAGTTGAATAAACGAACGGAACTTCGTTTATTCATTATTACTCGAAAAAATTTATCGAAATTCAAGACGCTCAATCTCATAATGTCCAGAATCTCCCCTATTCTGCCAGAATAGTAGAGATTCTGTACATTATGGGGTTGAGCGTCTTGAGTTTTGGTACATTTTTTCGCCAAAGAAAGTACTGACATAGGGGATGTTTTTAAAGTCAGCGGCTTGCGAGTCGCTTGCAAGCGGAAACACTGCCCGTTTGTTATTTCAATGGGAAAGCGTTCCCCGCGGCCAAGCGACTCGCAAGCCGCTGACTTTAAAAACATCCCTATAATGAAATGTTTGCATATGCACGTCTACACACATTAAATGAAAAGAGAACCAAACAAATGAGGGTCTTTCCCGCTCTGTAATTGGATGTACCCCTGTTCCCAGTTTGAGTTTAACACCTTGTGTGTAGAGAACTAAGATTTCTTCGTTATATTGCAGTTGTTACTTAATTAAGCAGCGTGAATTCTCGTAAGCCTCAGGCTCGTGCACTTCTCCAAACTGAAAAATTGCACCTTTGCTGGAGGGTTGCGCCGTCTTTTCAGTCATTAACGTGGGATTTTGTCGGAAAGTTTAAGGATACGAAATACCAAAAATTGTGTCTCATTACTGAGCTGAATGAAAAAAAAATTTTAACGTAATTTTAACCCTTTACAGGCTAAACATAAGAAATTTTCGGGTCGGGCAAATCATTTAACAGAACTAGCGCCGGAAGTTTCTTGCTAGTGTTTGAAAAAGTTTCTTTAAGTCGATGCACAAAAAAAGTTTGTGACTTATAACTTTACTTTGCATCATCATGGTGTCTATGGCAAAAGAAAATGTTGTTTTACGGGTCCTCCCTCACTCCAAAAATGCCGCCTCATGACTTATTTCTTTCAGTTTGTGAAATTGTTGTTGCATGCGTAAATTTTTCATTGCTTGTACCATTGTGGTACCTTTTGTTACAGCTGATATTTTTTGTATTCTGTATAAAACTGCATACAATTACAAGCATACTGATTATTTTCTAGATATGCTCTGTCCCGGATCCATAGTTCCAATAGAAAAAGCAGAAGTATATCATCAGGTTACTCCAAAAGGCAACACATCAGCAGGACGCTTCCTAAAAGTCCGAGATGCTCATAAACTTGAATTGTGTGTCCGAGAATGTTGCACGACACGCTTTTGCCACGTAGTGTTCATGTATGAAAGTACCTGCTTTTTAATTCAGTGCGTTTCAGACGAACTGTGCCAACCCATGCATCGAAAAGGAAAAAAATTCCATAATTCGTTCATGGTCCGAGTACGTTCAGCCAGTACTGGTAAGTATTGCATCATGGTTACACGTTTCTTTGTAGTGTGTTGAATAGCATTTGTTTTAAATATAACTTAAAATGTTGTGCAGACATCACTAATCATCAAGAAACTAAACACACAAATTTCATTAGATAAATACAGGAGGCAACAACAACCGTTAATTAAAATCTACCGCAGACAAATGTAGTTAATTCCAGCCTTCAAAATCAAGTGAAGGAAGCCAGACGACGATAAACAGACAGTTTAACTTCAAATCGAATGTTGGTTTGTGAAACTTAGCGCATACTGTCTTAAAATATCCCATTTTTGAAATTTGTGTATTTTTCTTAATTGGTGACGACTTCGAACTTTCAAAGTAATTCACCTCATGAGTTCTTCGGAGTTCCTTGTTAACAGCATATTTGTGTTACTCAGTTACTTTTGGTTGATTGTGTTAATTGGTTGAATTTGATAATGGGCTACAAGTATTACTTGGTAATGATATTGTGGCCGCTTTTACTCTGAAAGTTCATATCGACAAAATTTTAGTTCAGAAAACTTGACGCACAATTTCAGAATCCTCACCAGATTCTTACAAATTTTTGATGGACAGCTTCTCTTTTAGCTCACCTTTTCGTCACCCCGCCACCCCCCCCCCCCCCATCTTTTTCTTTCTCTTTCTCAAGGTCTTTTTTCAAACCTAACAAATTTTGATTTTAATCTGCAGCATCCTCCGCTCAGCCCGATTTCTTCCTCACCTTCCCCTCCCTGTTCGGTGTTTTTCAATTTTTGCAGGAGGTACAGATGTATGACAAGATTTAGTTTGGGGGTTTGAATAATATCTCTGTAATGTGTGGTGCAGTGGCAACCCGGACCACTGCACTGTGACTGAGGTTGGCACTAATGACCAAGCTGTCGATGCGCCATTAAGCCTCATTCCCCCCCCTCCCCTCCTTTTGGTTTCGAAGAAGAAAAAAACAGCAACCAGTCAGAGTTAAAGTCAGGACCCCCCTTTCAACTCTCTTATGAGTGATAAATGTTAATGCTCATAAAAAAATGAAAAACTCTCATTCCCCTAACACCAGGCTCACTTCCATATCCTGCCAGCCTGACACACACCAATCTTGACTCTAAAGATGGATTACCATGAAACTAGATTGGAGAGGATACCCAGACTCCAAAGATCAACAACCTCGGGGAAAAACTTAGTTTTGCAACGAACACTCTTTTTTTTTTTCTTGAAGTCCTCGCTTCAAGTCCCCCTCCCCCCCCCCCCCGGGGCCCCCCCCCCCCCAACCCCCAAAAGACTTCGGTCTTCTGTTGGGCATTACTGTGGAAATAATGAATAATGGACAAAAACGACCACAGTTTTAACGGCTTAATTGCCCTACATTCAAGCTTCAATCCTACGGAAACAGGACTTTAAAATTCCTCTCCGTTATTTCACTATAGCCATTTGAAAAAGTGTTCAAACTGAGCCGTAGCGCTCGCAACTTCCGGTCGCCGTATTTCCAAAACCATGTATATTTGTATTTATTTCACTTTGTTCTTTTCTGGCAAAAAGCCTAAAAACACTAGCTTAGTTGTGTCAATAGGAGAGGCTGTCAAACGGCACTTAACCTCACATACATGTTGGATACAGACATCTTAGTAAGATATTTTTATTTTATTTGACGATCGCAAATGCCATGAAAATTGTCCGTCTACCTCAAACTTCATTATCTGCTGAATAATTATAAACTTATTTTAATGCGTTATAGCATTTCACTCAGCTAGTTTATTTAATCTTTTACTTATAACCATTTGCCCCGTGAACGCTACCAATGCCTAGCGATTTTTATTTAACTGCAATTTTACCGGACACAAATTTTTGTTGTAAATAGTTTGTTTAAATCTCCTTCCAAACTCCGACTTCGACCATCATTCTCAAAGCAAATCATCTAGCTTTCCTGCAATTAATAGTACCAAACGTTCTGAGCATCCTCCTGTTAATTATAAGCCAAACAGTTTTAAAGTATCAGGCCTTTTCACTTTATTAATTGAATAAAACTCAAACTGCACCTTCTTTACCAAGGCCATGTATCCGTCAAAGCTGCACCAAACAATCCGTTTGTAAAACCGCCTGCTCCTCCCACTTTTTATTGTTCTCCTGGCCCTCGGCCAATCAGGAGGGCGCAGCTATCCTCGACTTGCGCTCATGGTCTGGCTGGATCCTCCTGGCTAGCATAAAAACCCCAAGCAGCTCTCAATCCTTAGCACAGCTCACAGACCTCAAGCTAGAGGTGGTCACGCCAGTCGGGAGTGGAGATGTCACGGTCCGAAGGTTGCCATGCCGGGCAATTGGTAGTGGTTCGTATGTCACTAGTTTAGCTTAAAAATTTAACTTTAGGACCTCCATTCTAAATAGTTTAACTTAAACTAACTAGTAGATTTGAGAATTATTATGGTTGGCTAATCCATCGCCATTTCTGGCCTCCTGCCTTCCATAACGTAAGTGTGATTACCTTTCTAAAAACCAGTTTCTTTCTTGTTTATTTTAAATCTAACTTTAAACAGCAGATGGTTTGATCTCTTGAGGATTTGGGAAACATAACTGTAAGGGCTAATTGTAACTTAGCAGATGCGGTTCGATTAGAGGGTTTTCAGGATTGGACCCACAGACAACTTTTTCTCTAACGAAAATTTTGATTTTGTTGAACTATAACCTAGTTCTTAATTGTATTTGAATTTCAACTTACGAGTTGTGTGTAACACCAGCCTGACTACATGTAATGCTAGGCTCGACTGCTTTCTTGCAGAGTAATTCGTCCCTTCCCACCTTATAGTTCTTATTGACTTTAGTGGTGTATTTTTTGTTATGTTGTGTTTTGATCGAGTTCAAGGTTATACTTAAGTTGTTTCAATGAATTTTGTTTATACTAAAAAGGTGTTGCCCGTTTCATTTTGCAGGTCCTGAAAGTTCAGATGTAGATAATCCTCATTCAAGTAATTTGTATGATGATGAAGAGGATGAAGATGCCAGGTATTACATAATACATTTTGAGGAGAGATGTTCATAAATTGAAATTTGTTGCTTTCTACTATTGATGTCATCTCCTGTCCGGCATATCTTTAAATCGTTTACTACGTAAAGAAATATCCGAAGTAATGTTTGTAAAGAAATACAATGAGCTAAGCCTATGTACGTCGACATGAAAAATTTAATGTTCTTGGGCACTTGGTAGTAAGCTGTATATGTTAATAACAATGCTGTGCATGTCGATGAGAAGTCTTATTTATGGAAGTGGGGCTGGACATTTTAATACACTTCAAAAAAAGATGTATCTTTTCAGTTGAATAGAATTTTCTGACAACAATAAATATGTTATTTATTCGAGGACTAACCTTGCTGCAGTTGCGTGAAACTGTTTAATGGAGATCAACGTTATCACTAAGGTTAACTTTTACTTTCATTTGTTGCTCTCATTTAATTGGCTTACACTCATTTGATGTTTTTATCAGCATAAAGGAGTAAATGTTTTCACCTCATTTTGTGTTAGTTTAGTAGTGCGGAGCGCTGCTATACTTTTGAGTCTATAGAATCTATTTTGGGGCTATTTTGAACAATGTTTTGGCCCCTTGTGATAATTGAAACCTGCCAAAGAGCTTTGGCCATGATATTACCTGTAGCCTATGTCAAAATGTTGTTGGTGAGCTTTCCAATATTCCAGATGCAACTTGCTGGTTACTGTCACCCTTTGTCCATGCACACGCATAATTTGAAGTGTGTACATGCAATCAACGTAAGGGGCCCGGTACTAACTACAACAGTGGGCCCCCCTTCTCCGACTGAAATCGTGAAAAGGTTACACTATGTTATAATATTCGTCGGCCACTATTTTGCTTAATGGGTTGGTTCATTCATTAATCTGGGCTGCTTACGGTTGAAAACTTGTCTGTGTGACAAGCTAGCTGACAGGCTTGCACTACAGTTCTCTTGCTCCGTACTCGTTGCCATTGGATTGGAGTTGTTTGTTGAGAGTATAAAAAAAATGTACAATACGCACAAATCGACTACATAGTCATCAAAACTCACAATTGCGAAAAAAAAATTTGGGGGGCCGTGCGGGCCCCTTGAGTGACCTGGCCTGGGTACTGTGCGTCCACCTGATCCCCCCCCCCTCCCCCCGTTGTGGGGGCCCTGCATGCAATTGTGCAGTGATGGACACTATTTAACTACATGTAGTTAACAACTGGTAGTTAAACTGCTTTCAAAGTAGTTATATGTAAGTGGTAGTTACAACTGCTGCTGAATATGTAGAGGACAACTACTAGGCCTAGTTAAACTGGTTTTTTTTTGCGTTTAAACTAATAGTTATACTACGTTTTGTTGAATTACGTTTTTTTTCTGTCTAAGGCCAACCAGTAATTTTGTAGAAAATAATAAATTGAACTGTATTTTTTTTAAAACTTTTATTGGGAAAGGTGAAATACAGTACTGAAATTCTTCAAATTCTGTGAAAAACAGTTAGGGACTTTCCCTTTCATTATTGAAATTGAGAACAGTGCTTGAACTGTCTTTGATGAAGCTCTCTGCTCCAGCCAGCACATTCCCATAAGAGTAGCAGTGGATGACCTTGATGTGTGCAAGTGCGACACGAGTTGGCCGTGTGCCGTGTGTGACTATTACTGACTTCACTCTACTAAATTTGTCTCACACCAGACGCGCGCTGACCAAGGCCGAATAAGAGCCAGCCCAGGCCAGCTCGTTCAGAATTTTGTTTTAAAAAACTCTTTTAACAGCCTTGTTTACTCCATCCGGTGGGTGGGGTGAGTGGAGCAAAAGGATTGTGTAGGGGAGCAGACAACGAAGAAAGAGTCTTTATGCTTGCAGAACAATAGTACGTGAGGAGAATCCGCTGACCCGCTTCGGCCGGTTAAAAATTGGGGATGGGCTGGCCAGAAAACAAGCTTCTGGTATGTGCGGGCTTGAGGCAAATTTAGCAGTGTGAAATTATGAGTGTGCACTCGGCACGTGATGAATTTAGTAGTATGAAATCAGTATATGCCTATTTCATTCAGCGTGCACGTGAGAAGTAGGTTGAATAAATTTGAGATCGTTTTCATTCGGGCCTCTTTAAAACAGTGTTAGTGTTTTAGTTATTAAACTGTTTTTTTTTTTATTAGTATAGTTTTTAGTTAGCCTAAGGCCTATTTTATTTTTTACACCCACCATATTAAATAAAAGTAGTTGAAAGTAGTTTTACCACTACTAACTACCACAAAAGAACTGTAACTGTAGTTGCAACTAGTTTTATTTAAAAACACTTAGTAGTTGCAACTATTTTTTTCACAGTAAATTAGTATCTGTAGTTTAATTCCTTTTTTTTTTGTAGTAGTTGCCTATCACTGCGAATGTTGAATTGAAAGCTAGTTTCTCTTATTTTGCTTACCCATGACCCCCTGCGCATTACGGCACAGTAGAGTTAACATAATACTTAATAGAACTTGCTCTTTTCAGCGCGGGTCATGAGTCAACCCTGCGGTGTTGTCTAAATTAATTGTTTAAAATTGGAGGGGTGGGCGTTAAAAACAAGTATTATCTATTTTCTAAACTAACTTCTGTGCGGGAAGGGAGTTTTCTATCACAGAAAACTCTGCAATAATGCAGTTATTCACACACATGATCTGGATTCAATCTAGCATTAACACAATGATCGTTGTCTGTGTTCTCATTTATTGACAAATTTAGGTTATTTTATTGTCTTTCCTTCAAAATTCGACATAATTTGCAGCTAAAATTAATTTCTAACCATACAAACTTTCTATAACATGAGCGGATCAAGATCGTGAACAAGATTACTGATTAGCCTATATGATCGATCATTAGCGTGTGTGTTCTGAATTCAGATAGCGAAAACACAATGCCTTTATTCTCATCTTTTCAGAAATTTAGTTTTAGATCATCCTGCCTCCAATATCTAACATAATTCAAAGTTAAAAATAATTTCTAAACATTACCAACCTTCAAAACAGACAACGCGATTCATGAGCAGGAAGCGCATGTGTTGATGCGATTTTCCAGAAATTGGTAAAATTGACACGGTTTTCAGTTTTTCCTGGAGAGTGTAATCCATGCCAGAAATCTGCGTCTCACCAGGAACTTCCGGCATGAATAAAAGTAGGCCTAATATTGCCGACTTTTCTATGTTTACAAACCGTGTGAATCATGTTGAATTAAAAGTTGATTTTGTTAAATGTATGAAGCTTTTAGTTAATTTTACTGCAGAAAACCAATGATTTAGGGGAAGGCATCAACGAGAGTATTTTTTGTGTAGACCTTCAAGCATTTTAGGGGGTTAGGGGTTAGCATTAACTGGGTATTTAATACGCGATTTACGGTATTATATATTACCGTATTTCGTAATATCCACACAGTGCTGAAGTGTGAGTGATTCAAAGTTCTCTTAAATGTAAATTTCTCCTAGAGTTAGACACAGTAGTGTTGTATCTTGGTCCCATTCATTTCTAACTCTTAAGAGAGATTTACATTAAAGAGGACTTTGTCGACTGTCTGGCTATTGGAAAACCTCTCATGAATTTACAGGGGCCCTCCAGGGGCCCTCTAACTTTTAGTTCTTCATTCACGTTCGAGTTAGGAGCCCACCTCTTGAGAAAGTGGAACCAAACGAGCGCCCAACAGACGTCACTCGACAATTACAGCATGCAACATTGTCCACGTGAATTAAAAAACACAAGCACTAGTAACAATATAAGACAGAAGCAAGCACATATAAGGAAACCTGAAGAAGATAGGAGACCGTAAAGAACACCACACGCATTGAGCCTAACGAAAATTCTCAAAATACTGAGCGTATTTTTATAGTTTGAATTTCAGCATATTGTTTAGTGATTAAATGTTTCACAATTTCATGGCTTTGATAAATACGTGGAATAGCTTTATGGCTTCTTATGTGCATTTGTCTTTTTTTTCTGTCTTTTAGCAGGCCACTTGTACAAGCTGAAAAGTTTCTAGAATACTTTAATGAAGAACCAAGCGGCCCAGTTAGCACCTCAGAAGAAAGTAGGATTCATCAAATGGTCACAACAGCCAAAATCTCAAGTCGTAGTAAACCATGTGAAGCTGGTATTGTTACTGACTGCCCTGCATATGAAGAATGCATTCCCAAAAATTCACGTTCACGTCAAGGAATGTGCGTGTGCCAAGAAAATTTTGTTCGAGATAATGAAACGGAACGGTGCATCAGAAGTACAAGTAAGTCGACACTTAGTACCTTTGGCTATGTAATGTCAAAAGGTGATGTGGTCAAAGTCTTCAAAGTTTAAAAAAAAGTTTTAAAATTTTGGAATTATGAAAAATGCTCTTTGGCTGCTTAATGTAATAATGGGAAAATTTCAGGAATTTTGTAAAGATGGTGAAGTTTTAAAATAAAAGCAGGGTTCGTACACTAGCTGGAAACGTCTGGCAACTCGTATGGCTCTTTTCCTGGCCTTGAAAAGTGTAGAATTGTGACAAATTGTCAATATCGAGGTAGGAAAGCCAGGAATTTATTCCCATCCTAATTTTCAACGAATAAAATCTGGTTATATTGTGATGAAAGTAATTTTTTTTATCATAAAATTATAAGGCTGTGCCGGTGCTACTTTTACGGATACCGGTTCGATACCGGTGCCTGTTTAATCGGTTCCGATCCCAGTACCGGTGCTATTGGTCATTTGCCGATCCTGTGCCGATGCTGATACCAAGCCAGTGCCGATGCCAAATGATAATAAAGAATCCAAACAGAACGTGTTCATACGTTGGTAATTAAATGGTATAACAAACGTATCATTTTTACAAAAGAATTGTTTGCTAACACTTTATTGCTCCCTGAGTTTAAAACCTAGCAGATTACATATTTAAATGTTGCTTAACTTTTAGTAGCATTGGGAACAATATGCCACATTATTAATGTACGAAAATGCAGATTCTAGAAAATCAAGCCGATGCCGGTACTTTTTCCGGTACTTGTTAACCCGGTGCTGGTCCGATACCGATACCAATGGTACTGTAGCCGGTCACGGTACCGGTATTGCACAGCCTTACAAAATTACTTTTAACAGTCTTCGTTCTTCTAAAAAAATAAGATGTGCTTGTAATTCACAGTTGAAAAAAAAAATACAGCACTTCGTATGATTAACCAGCAATTGTCAAACATCGGACAGATAGCTCAGGTGTGGCAAGGAATATTAGAATTTTCATTGTGAAGTTTCACATTTTGGCAAATTTTGGTATTTGGACATTGTCAGTGTCAGGTTTAAGGTTGGCGATAAAAAAACAAGAAAAGAATGGGGCCCAAGAACAATACTAGTGGATGCCACTAGTTGCCAATCTCATCTTTGGCTCTCTAGTGTCAAACATCAAATTCATTGGGTCAACGAGAGCTTTCTGGTTGGGTAGCTTACAAGTGTGTAGCTAAAACAGTTTTCAAGTAATATAATTAAAATTATAAACCATTACATAACACGGAGCCACACAATCAGTGAATTATCTGTTTGCTTTTTTTTTCTCACAAATTTTAAAGAACTTGCATATAAAACTACGATGGGATTACTTGTGACTCGACCCCATACTCAACTCTTTACATCTAACTCGGTTGAACTTAAAATAATTTTGCTTGCGCTCTCTAACGGCAGCCTGCTTGACTGATTGATTTCATTTTATGTATTGCAGGTAATATAACCTCAACTCCTTCCCCTGCCAATAATAGTGCCATAGTCAAAGTAAGTACGCTTGCCTTTTTTTTTTTAATAGATACACTGTAGTTATTGCGTAGTGTGCATTATGTAAATATCTGCTCTTGAACCGAGGAGAAGGATTTCTTCGGCAAATACTCGATGTAAAAATATATGAATTTTACAAAGATTTTTTTAATGCATTGCCGGATAGGGCTTGTATTGTAATTTTCAGTTCTTAGGAAGTTATTGAATCCAACATGCATGTAGGATTTAACCCCTTCCACTCCAAAAGTGCACCCAAAGGTGTCTTTTTTTATTATAATAATAATAATAATAATAATAATAATAATAAAATAATTTATTTGCACAGCATGCAAAAAGGAACGGGAAGGGGAAGCCACTAACACCCATTCTAAATTACAAAATTACAATCGAGAAAAAAAAAGTAAGCAACCATAAGACAATAACGTGCATATAACATTCATAAGACAAGACAAAAACTAGCTATTAGGCATGGCGTCTACAACAAAAATGAACAAAAAACTCTTTGCAACTGGAACAATGACTAACACTTCCTCGGTTAACAAAAGTTCTGCGCAAAAATTGTCAAAATTGACACCGTTTATGCGGCTCTTAAATGTTGGAGGCAATCCCAATACAACTACAGGAGCTGGTACCGGTAGTTCATTCCAGCAATTGGCAACTCGGTTACTAAAAAAGAACTTCCTAGTGTTCGTCCTAAAAGCAAGTACCACAAGTCGCCAAGAATGCCTCCCAGTCCAATATCTGGGATGAAACTGAAAGAAGGGTTCGGAGTCCACTTTTAATTTACCATGCAGACGTAGATAAGTTAGTCACATGTCTGCCTTGAGCCTATGTAGTTCGAGTGTTTCAAGTCTCAACCTATTCAAGCGCTTATTATATAACAGGTCTTTAAAACCAATCAATGACTTTGTAAAACTACGCTGTATGGACTCGATTAAATGTCCTTAAGCAAGTGCAGGGACCATACCGTGCTCGCATATTCCAGTAGCCTATAGGTCTTACGTAGACCTTGAATGCCCAAATCAGTGTTTTAGGGTCACCAGAATTTTTTATATTATTGCTACTCTTTGTCTAGCCGCCAGTATGATTTTACTACAATGGGTACCAAACATCGGATCATTTGTAAACCAAATGCCCAGGTGCGTTACAGTGGGTGTTTCGGGTAGCCTCTTGCAGCCCGACAGAAAGTAGTCCATGGAAAAATTATTTCTTCCCAAATGAAAGACCTCGCATTTGTGTTTAGCCAAGTGGAGATTCGACTTAAGGGACCACGCATGCAGGTTATGCAATTCAGTTTACAACGAAGTATGGGTGTCATCATCCACGACAATGCCAAATTGCTTCACATCATCAGCAAACTTTTTCAAAATAATATTTTTATTTGAAAATCTAAGATCATTAACGAATATGATAAATAATAAAGGTCCTAAAACCAATCCTTGAGTGACTCCACTGGTAACAGGAATGGTAACTGATTTTTTTTCCTCAAGCTGAACCCAATGGGTTCTACCAGCCAAAAACTGAGTGAGCCAAGCAAGTAGGTCACTTCTAAATCCGATCCCTTAACAACTTCAGCAACAGTCCTCTACGGTCAATCAAATCGAATGCCTTGGAATAATCCAAATAAATCACATCAACCGGGATGCCATGGTCCATTGCGGAAGTCCGAAATTCAGTCCTTAACTTCAGTTCTTAAGGAACAGCTTCCCATTTATATGGTCAGCAGATGGAACATTCCAGTTTTTAGTTTCCCATGTATACATATGTCGGTATCACGACTTGATCTCGTATCCTTTCAGCTCTTAGGTTAAGCCGTTAACAACTTGGCTGTACATTGCTTGCTTCTTGAAGCTTCTTCCGTAGGTGTTACGTTCATTAAAACATGCGTGTTTTTTTTTTATGTACACGTAGATGAATTAACAGTGCATGAACAGTGAATTAGAGGAGTAAGCATCACTGTTTAGTGTTAAGCCCTACTTCCTGCATCGCGGCGTATATGTACTTATATACAAAAATACTCGCCTTCAGTTCCATGCTAAATATCGTTAATATTTATGTGACAATGCTCTAAATCTTAAATAACACTTTAAGAAGGTTCATTGGCTCCCCACTGTGTAGCACTCTGCATGCTTCCTAGCAGGCCCTCCACACATACTCTCCATAGTTGTTGTGCATTCAAATGGTTTATGTGTGTGCTATTTCGCTAGTGATTTATTTGTGCTCTAATAATGACCTCTCCAAAGGATTTTGAGTACGCTCTCACTTCAAACATCGGAAGATGCCTGGAGGCAAGCTTGCCTTGTGCAGAAAGTGCCTTAATTGTCATTTTTAAACTAATCCTTGTTCGGTATGTTTTGCACACAGTGGAAAGGAGATTAAATACATTCCGAAAACCTGGTTTAAGACTGATCTTGGGCAGGCTAATAAAAACTCCATTCAGCCATCTTCTGTGTCTGAGGGTTAGCCACAGCAGTTACTCCGTCACCTGTGCACAGAACTCCCCTTCGGACTTCTTAATAACAGCCGGCGATCCGTGCTTCAACTCGTCTGCGCATTCGCCTGTACCTCATTCGTCGCCCGAATCGTTCACTCCACCGTTTCCATCAACTTGTATCCCTCAGCCACATTATTTTCTGATTTGCAGCCGGCTTTACAGACACTTTAACTGAATTATGGCTAGCCACACATTTTATGGCTACCACCGGCCAATTGTAAATTCGGCTGGCTGACAGCTAAATAGATCGAAATGAATCAAAAGATATGGACGAAATGGTAGGGGAGGGGGGATCGTAGGCCAAATGAAAACAAAAACCGGTAAACGGCGATTACAGTGACGATTACAAATGAAACGGCGATTACAAATGAAAAAAGTAAAAATTCGCGAAGAACCCTCAAATTAAAAATTAGAGCCGTATCACCATTTATTTTTCCACTTGCCGGTCTGAAAATATCCACTACCTGTAAATTTAATTGCATTCAGTCCCCGGATGCTCGTTACCCTGGAGGAATTTAAACTCTTTGGATATGCCCAGCTCAGTCACCCACCTGCGCATGCGCCAGCACGTGCAGGCCCTCCATAAATGGTGTTATGCCATTAGCCAGCCATCTCTTTTCCTCCAGCCTCCCGCCAAGACACGTAGTTACCCTCTCTTCCTACCTGCGCTAGAAGACTCTACACAACGAAAAAACTGAAGATCTTTAACTGAAAGCTGACGGATGCCGCCTCTGCAATAAACTCTCATCGAAAGTCTCTCTTCACGAAAGCTTGATGCCCACCCACACATCGTCACCTACCTCTTGTCACTTTCGTCGAAAGCGTCTCACCAGATGATCTCGTCGATAGCAGTCAACGGACGCCCATTTCTTTCTAACCCTCGTCGAAGCATGTCTCTCATGAACTTTTGTCGAAATCTTCTCTCCATGATGGACTCTCATCGAAAACCCCTCACCACACGAACTTTCGTCGAAAACCTGTCGCTCTTTGAACTTTGTCGAATGTCTCGACTAAAGATCTTTCGTCGAAAGTCTGTCGCCCAAGATGGCCACCACCACCCCACCAGCAAGGCCTCCGTCATATGATCTAAGCATCGTCGCCCTGCATTCTAACTCCACTTACAACCTCAATTTTTCGTCTAATGCCGCTCGTTCGGAAGATCCTTGGTTAAAAGCCCATCACTCCAACAAACTTTTGTCAAAACCTCACACCATTTGAACCTTTGTCGAAAGCCTGTCTCCCAAGCAGCTTTCGTCGGAAACTTTCTCTACCCGAAGCAATTTCGTCGAAAATCGCTTAACATGAAGATCCTTCATCAAAAGGCCCATCACCCCAACAAACTTTTGTCAAAACCTCACACCATAAGAACCTTCGTCAAAAGCCTGTCTCCCAAGTAATTTTCATCGGAAATTTTCTCTCTCGAAAACACTTTCGTCGAAAGTCGCTCGACATGAAGATCCTTCGTCAAAAGCCTATCGTCCCAAGAAACTTTCGTCAAATTTTACCTCCCAGAAAAAAAACTTTCGTCGAAAGCAGATCACTCTGCACTCTCGTCGTCAGCCTCTCACCACATGAACCTACGTCAAAAGCCTGTCACCCAAGGAACTTTCGTCGAAAGCCACTCGTCGTGAAGAACCTTCATCGAAAGTCTGTCGTAGGGATGCACCGAATATTCGGTAATTAT
The DNA here is from genome assembly GCA_023313725.1 of Lithobius niger. Lineage (NCBI taxonomy): Eukaryota > Metazoa > Arthropoda > Chilopoda > Lithobiomorpha > Lithobiidae > Lithobius > Lithobius niger. The sequence continues at coordinate 125,782 of JAHWFP010176843.1, forward strand.
TCGGTATTCGGCTTATTCGGCAAAAAATTCAAGTATTCGGTATTCGGCCGAATACTGATTTTGACTGTATTTTGACAGTATTGACTGTGAGGAGCTCAAGCGTCTGATGGCCTTAGCTGGCCACTACACTGCCGGTCAGCTAAGGCCGTCAGACGCTTGAGCTCCTCACAGTCAATACAGCTATCTCAATCAGCTGCAAGTCAAAATCGAAAAGTGACATCTGTCGGCATTAATTTCTGAGCGTTCCAGCAAAACAATGGCGATCTCCGTGTCGTGTTTTGGCGATGCAGTAATTAAATTGTTATATCAGACGTAAGTAGCGTATTCTTACCGCAATTCTTGTGTTTAGTTATTGTGTAAGTGATCCAAAACTCAAACATGCATGTCAAATTGGATGTAATTGCCCTTTAAATTATTTTCAACTTTCAACAAGCCTTCTTTAAACAATGAAGTTATCGAAAACAAACTGCTGCTTGTATTTTTTTTTCACTGTAAGTCTAAGAAAAAATATTCGTAAATATCAAGGTTACTAATGGGGCAGAAACGAATCTCGAAAACCCGTGATTGGATGTCTAGTCCTAGCTGAAGCCTTACGAAAAATTCACTGACGGTTTGTCTGATCATCTTTGGTATCGAATGTCTTGTTAGCAGCACAAGAGTTGCAACAGGAAATGTCCTCGAGTATAGCAAAACAATGCCAAATGAGCAAGCAAAGTGAGCGAGTTGGTACTGAACATAATACAAGGTTGGCTGTGCCATAAAATAAGGTTGATTTTCTTCTCAAATTTTCATTTTAACTAACATTACATGCTTTATATAGTTTTAACGAAATTCTTTGTAATTCCCTCACAATTTTTTTATAAAGAGCTTTGACTGTACTGGTTAAGGGTGGTGCTGGTACTGATTCATTCTGCGCAGATAGTAGTGGCATACGATGTCTAGCTTAAGCTTTATACACGCTACATTGTAATACCGTAAATCGTGTATTAAAATCCCAGTTTGAGCTAAAGCCCACCCCCTAAAATGCTGTAAAGTCAAAATCATGAAATAGTGGAGCTAAAGTGCCCACCACTCAAATTGTCCTTTTTTACGAAAAATTACCTAAAAGTTATATGATGTGAATAAAGATAGTACTGCTTGCTATGTTTGTACTGGCCCATTCTCCCTCCCTGTAGTAGTAGTGGACTCTTCCTTTGGCTCTTAGCACCTGCACAAGGCCTGGGCATCTGTCACCTCAGCCTCCTCCCTTCTTCACAGCAATTAAAAGGATGTAAAAATTGGTCTTTCAGAGATCGTTCAAAAGCTTCGAATTTTTTTGTAATAGATGTCCAGAAAGGTTAGAAAATTGATAATACTTGATTTAAAGCCTACCCCCCCTCCCTATTTTTGCCAAATTACCTGCATAAGCCCATGGGCGTTTAATTCACGATTTACGGTAAGCTAAAAACACTTGAAATATAACGAGCCCAACATCTGTCATTGTACAGTATTGCGATGCATTTTCATCCATCGCAATACTGTCATACACTAAATGTGTTAAAATAGAACTAGGATACTCAAATTGTGTACTACTTTAGGGGTGCACCGAATATGAAATACCAAATATGCAACCGAATACTCATCTTTCCAAATACTGAATACTGAATATACAATGGAATGCTCAACTTGCCGACTACTGAATATCGTAAATTCTTTATTTGTGGCTCTGATCCTCAATTGCAGCCTAGTGTTTTGCCAATCATGAATTAGTAGTAGCCAGTCTCTGGTTATAGCTCATCTCTAGTTGTAGCCGGGTCAAAATTGCTTGATTTTGAAAGTCTTTAAAAGAGCATGTCAGACACATGTTCTACAGTATTGATACTGTAAGTTTCGTTTCTAAATTTTGTAGCAGCCGGTCTCTGGTTATAGCCGGTCTCTAATTGTAGTCGGTCTCTAATTTAAAAAATCGAAACTTTCGATTCGATTTCGATTTTATCACGTTGTCGAAATCGAATCGATCCATCCAAATCAAAATCGAAAAATTAGATTGACGAGATTCCCAATGATTAACGAGATTCCCATCGAGTAATGAGATCCCCATGAAGTATAGACATGAGTAATTTAATATTTTGTGAATTTTTTTCAATAAATACACTTGACTTTATTTAAGTGAAACATTAACTTTAGTCAAAATTAGTAATGATTCAAAAGGAGGGTGGAGGGAAGGTGGAAGCTTGCTTGCTAACTTTGTGTTAATATCAAAATGTAGTTTTGCTTAATAAATGAACACACAATTCGAGGTTTATCTGAAAGTTCATAAATATTGGAATAGTTTACAGGAATGTAATCACTGAAACTTGACAAATTTTCAAAGGCCCGTATAGATACAAATTGTAAAATAAAATAGTTTAAAATCGAAAAAGAAAAAAAAAGAATTTCGAAATCGAATAATAATCGAAATCGAAGTTTTCTTACCCAAAATAATAAAATCGCACACTTCTAGTCGGAGGGTAATGCAATATTGCCATTCGGAATATCCATTACGTGTAAATTGAGCATTCTGTTCTCTGAATGCTGTCTTTCCCTAGAAATTTTAAGCTGTTTAGAACCGCCCAGCTCGATAACCCAAGTACGCATGTACACCCCTCCGTATAAAAGCGCCGCGGCGCAAAAGGTTGCCATTTTTACTTTTGTAACACCTACTTCGTGAGCATGCTCTCGTTTTTCTCATAACTTTTCCTTTGAAGTCTTTTCGCCTCCATTTTTCTCATCCTCCAAGTAATGATGGGAAGATCCAAAGGCTCGAAAGAAGCTCTCTCCTGGAAGACCTCTTCCTCCTACAGCCTTTCGCCTGTTCATCCTGATGTTGTAGTCGGCCCATCGTCACCCCTTTGTCTGGATTTTTGACCGCCCTTAGGTTTTCTCACCGGGATTTGCCCAAGCGACCGTTCCCTTCGGCGTATCCGCACGACTCTGCTTCTTCCCGAAGTATTTACCTCTCGCCTCCGCTTATTCCCGACTCACCGTGCCTTTCACTTGCACTCCCTTCGGCTCACAATAGCACCACGGTTAACACCTCCATCATGTCTCCTGTCCCTTGTGGCCATACCGTTAACTTCACTCCCGATTCTCAGGCTATCCAGTCGGAACTTCATCCGATAAAGGAAGCATATGTCAACTTGAAACAAAAAGTCAATTCCCAAAGAAACAACAAAAGGCTCAAGCGCTCCAACCCAATGGAACCTCCTCTGTACCTTTCGTCTTGTTTTTCTCGCCGCTCTCATGACCAGTCAACTGCACTCACTGCGGTTCTGGACGATCAACGTTTTTCAATGGATCAAGCGCACACTCTCATGGACAGGAAAATATGTGATTTTCACTACAAACAATGCCCCCCCCCCCTCCCGTCATCACCATCCTCGCAGAGCAAGGCCTACATCATCTGTCAACATCTCTAACAAGCATAATCACTTGCAGCCTTTCGTTTCCAGCAGGCCTCGTCGTAGCTCCCCCTCTGACAACGATGAAAGAAACTGGTCATCTAACCTACACTCAACCTTTTGTCGACCCTGGACCCCTCCCATTTATTCCCATGATGGACCTCACCCCGGCTCTTCCCGTGAAAAACCTGCCAACTTCCGTCCATCTCAGTCTCATGTCACCAACAGCGATAGCGAATTGGGTTTCAGCGTCTAATGCAGCATCCAACCACAGCCATCATCATGACTCAAACCATTGTCCTTTTCACGACAATTCGACCCTTTCGTTCAAATTTCCGGACGAGTCTTCAGCAACTCAAGACGACAATCCCAGTAATGCTTAATTTGACGAAAGCTTTAGGGGCGAAGAAGACCCTTCAGGAATCCAATCCACCTGTCCGACCTTTTAAAACGGTAGAAGCTATCATCCCTGACTGCTTCCTCTACAAAGCTGTCTTCCCCCAGCCTGGAAACCGTCAAGAACAGAGGTCTGTCAACTGTCAAATGAGTTAAAAAGGGCTTTCTTTCTTTGCTTCAGCTTACGAAAATCAGTAAGCATGTGGGTAACTATATGAAAAAAAAAAACAGGTTAGCTGCAGACAATTTTTTTTCTGACGGTTGGTGTCACGGACAGTTACAGAAAGTTCTGCTTTGGGTTCATTAGTGTAATGGAAGGAAAGTCAATCCAGTCAATCCTGCTATGCCGAGCTCCTGATCTTTTTCACTGATATTTTTAAAGAAGAGTTCCACAATCTTGGTTTACTCTGTGTTTAAAGCAGAAGGTCAGTCTGACCACCTCGATGATTTACCCATCTCCTCACTCATGAAATCCTTTGAAGTAGCCAACTCGCCAAGCCTTCCCAGACTTCCATTCAATTGCCTTAGACTCCTTTATGAAGGCACCTTATGAACCCATGCTGAACAGCAACATTAATCTCCTCACCCGCAAGACAGTATTCGTGACAACCCTTGCAGCCAGCCTGCGTTACAGTGAAGTACAAGCTTTATCCTTCGACCCAGTGTTCTGCTTCTTCTTCCCCAACTTCACGGCAACTCATTTAACTCCAAGATCTTCCTTTTGCACAAAGCCTAAAAAACCTTCTGAACCGTCACGGCCAATCATCATCCCAGCTCTTTCCAACATAATTGGCAATGAGCATGAATGCCTTCTCTTCCCCGTACATGTGTTACGTTTCAACATTCAAAGGACAGAAAATAACGAATTCTGCAGAGCAAATCAACTCGTTCTCCCTTACAAAAGGGATTTCGAAACCACCGCAAGAATGATCGCTGCCTGGGTCAAGTCAGTCATTCTACATGCCTACACAGATTTCAACATCAACTGTGCCTACTAAAACATCAGGGTTACAGCACATGAGCTGAGGGTCATCTCGACATCACAGGCTTTCCACAACAACATCCGAGTGGAGAAGCGCATCAGTCTTCACGTCGCATTACTTCAGGGAGATGTCCACATGAGCCAATGGACTACATCATCTGGGACCCATTGTCGCAGGAAGATGTATCAACAAACCCCCTTAAACACTAAGAAGAAGAAACAAGAGAAACAATCCAGAAAAGAGATCCGTTACTTCTGTCTTTACTATTTTTTTTCAATAAAGTGTGAAATCTGTGACCTTTTGGGGGACCAGCTCTTTACCCTGGGATACCCGTCAGGTGGTGCCACCACCATTCTTTGACAAGGTCAACTGCAAATGCTAAATTTATAAGTAATGGTTATTTCCGAACGGCACAATAGATAGGAAATTGCTGGCTCTCCTGTCAGGCTGGCTAAATTCTGTTTCTGTTGCTTAAACGGAAATATACATCACCTGTACCAGGAAATAACTAAATACAGATGCAAACCTATTTATGTTGCCTTTTGGACTTATAGGTCAGACTGCCTGAGCGGGGAATCGAACCCGGGACCTTTGAAACCAAAGACCGAGGTCCTACCGCTGAGCCATACTGACACGGCCCAGGACCTTTGGGCCGGACGTGTCTGTATGGCTCAGCGGTACCTTTTTGGTTTCAAAGGTCCTGGGTTCGATTCCCCGCTCAGGCAGTCTGACACATAAGTCCAAAGGGCAACGCAAATAGGTTTGCATCTGTATTTAGTTACCTGTACCGACCCTACCTCTCCTCTTGAGTCACCACCATGACAAATTGACAGGAATATAAGATGTCAATTTTTTGCGCTGCTGCACTTTTGTAAGGAGTGGTACGCATCCACACTTGGGTTACTTATCTGGGCAGTTCTAAACAACATAAAATCTTGTGTGGTAAAGTGTAGCGTTTTAAAACTGTTTTAAAAAACAGTTTCTCCATGTTTCACATTCGCCACAGTAAATACCGATTGCCGGTATTTTCCAACAACTTAAAATCTCAAGGAAAAGACAGCATTTAGAGAACAGAATGCTAAATTTGCAGGTAGTGTATAACTGTATATGTCTGTTTCGGCAATAGAAACAATTATTTTTTTTTTTTTGGGGGGGGGGATCATCAATTTCCTGTTTATCGTTATAAACAATCACTTTTGCATGCTTCGTTACCTTAAGAGCCTCAAAAATAGCATTGTTATAACAGGTTTATTATTGCCTTGCCTATTTCTTGCCAAATCCAGCAAAGATATTTGAGGTTTAGCAACTACAAAACAAGAAGTAAACATCATACTTTATTATAGTCTACTAAAAATAAAATGCACTAGCTTGTGGACTGTTGGCGAGTCAGGCGGCCCATAATTATGTATGTGGGCGCTTATGAGAGCCGTTGTTAATTTTCTTTCAAAGCGTAAATAAACTTCTGAGGGATTTCCTTATTCTTTAATTATGGGATTTTGTTTATGACTGCTGACCTCAACCGATACTGCAAATATCAGTAAAGATAGGGATCATTAATCAAGAGCAGTCCAGCCTTCTTCAATACGTATTAAAAAACATTCCTATATCATTTGAGGAAAATGGTATGCAAAGTATCCGAAAAAAGTATCAGCGAACAATTGAACTATTTCATTACCTGCCCATGGTGAAGCTATTTGTAACAGATCACTTGCCTCAACACAAGCAAAAGCCATAAATACGATGAATAATGATCACAGCATTATTGTTGCGGGTGTAGTACAAAAAAGTAAAGCAGCTGGGTAGCCTGCATCTTTAATTCTTTCACCCAGTCCAGGAACACCAAGTGTAGAATCGGTTGGCAGTGGTACTAGGATTTGTACATTGTACGAAGTAATGCCATTCGAAATATTTATAAAGAAATAAATTAGCTTGTTTTTACATTATGTGAAACTAGGCTAAAAGTAGTCGCTTGTCACCTTAAAAATCCATAGTCATCACTGAAAACCTTGTGTGATGTCTCAATGCTTTTGTGGTGTGGAATGGTAGATTATTCTGATGGTTGTAGTTATAGCCACTGAACACTACAACATGTGGGCGACAAGTTTTCTTGCCAAATGCATGCTCCTATTAAAGTTACTGATAAGGGAGTCTACAATCTTTATGAAATGGACAACAACATGTCTTTCTGCTATCTGACTCTTGCTGTTATGAAGTGTGGTCGTTGTTATAGATTCCTGTTACTTAAAAGAAAGATTTGTCTAATGATATGGGTTTGTATCCTATCTATGTGAGCTCAGTTTTACAGAAATCAACTGTAAATTACTTTCAAGTATTTTCTAAGGATTAAAAATAAAACCTGTAAGTCTTATTATGGAGTTGATAATTTCCAATCTAAAATCATTAAAAACTTATGATGTGCGTGTTTGCGTGTACCTCTTCTCCTCTTGAACCAAGGCACCTACAAAGACGAGAATAGGACCAAATGAAAGATAATTAATTGCGCAACCATTAGGCGTATTTTTGTCACTGTAACTTGATTTGATAATCCTCAAATACGCGAAAAACACTGCAAAAATAATATCAAAGCTTTTTTTTGCCCTCATGACGTCATAGTTTGTTCATGCAGGAAGCATGGATCGATGCCAGTGGAGTGAGCAAAGCGAAGCTGATTCTCATGACATTCTCGTATATTTTTTTTTTAACCTTCATTTAAACTAAGTCTCAAAATAAAAATTTAAAAAACTGAAACTGAGATCGGAAATTTGCAGTAAGAAAGCAAAAAAATCTAACGAGTAACAATGCTTTTGCTGCTTTCACTTTGTTTTCAGGGCAGTTTATGGAAGGATCGATAATCACTTCAAATTATCGAAGCAAATGACTTTCTTTCCTTTTCTCGGGCATTTTTGGAATCCCACAACAGTCATCCGGTGGCTAGGCTGTTCGTTTTTTGTTTAGGTGTTGTAGTAGAGTTTTGGCGTACTAAATGAATGCGCATTTCTAAGAAGAAACTTGAATTTGTAATGTTTTTCTAACTGAACGTTTTAGAACTTCTTTTTTAAACAAATACCGTGTCAGTATGGCTTGGCAGTAGGGCTTTAGCTGTCTCAAGGGTTGAGAATTCAATTCCCACTCAGGCACTTTGACATGTAAGTCCAAAAAGTAAAGGAACTAGGTATGCATCTTTATTGATTTAACACTAATGTAGCTCATTTCTGTCCTGGTAAAACTTTGCTGAAATAGACGGCCAATTTTTAGTGTCACCTATTTTTATTTTTTTTTTATTTTAGACTTTAAGTGCAGCGTAACGTGAAACATTTCGTACTCTTAGAATATGAAAATCAGATTGCATTCTTAGTTACTCGTTTTCAATGTATGGTTGTAAATCATTTAAGATGAGATAAGCTTTGTTTGTTATGTGAACAGACATCTGTTTGTCAAGTGGGTTTGGCTGTGGAGTGCCTAGTAGATTTTGAGATCGGAACTATTTCATTCTTGGAGTGGCATTAAAATTTTACACTTACGAAGAAGTGAGTTATCATAGGCTGTACAGTCCTATGAAGCTAAACAGGACTATTTTGAAATAGTAGGTACGCAGCAAAATGAAAGAAATTTATTTGTAGCCTATATTTGTAGCCTATATTTGTAGCCTGGGCTTCTGGTTAGAAATCGATCCAATTTGATCTGGCTACAAATGAGACCGGCTACACAAAGTTTAGAAAGGAACTTGACAGCGTCAATGCATGTAAAACATGTGTCTGACCTTAAACATGGTAAATATTACCACATGAATGCTTTTACCATACTCTTTAATAAGCCTAAACGTGGCAGTAACCATTAATGAATAAGAAATTTTTTTAAATCAAGCCATTTTGACCCGGCTACAATTAGAGACCCTGCCCCAACAAGCGACCGGCTACTACTAATTCATGATAGGGAAAAAAAATTCGATAGATCAGCAACCGCCATTTACAGTGGCTTATTGTCAACATAATAAAGAAGAATTACACACTACCACGATTGGGAAAATTCCACTAGTTCAACAAGAACCAACCAAAAGTTCTCTCTTTAAATTTTCGGTAAAGTTCTAGGGCCGTTCACCTTCATCAGAGCAGTACACAACGAAGCACAAATTTAACGTAATGTAGCGTTTGTTTTTAAATTTGAGCTTTGTTGCGTACTGTTCTGATGAAGGTGAACGGCCCTAATACTTGACCGAAAATTTAAAGAGGGAACTTTTGGTGGCTCTTGTTGAACTAGTGGAATTTTTCCTGCGGTGGTAGTGTGTAATTCTTCTTCTTCGTGAGGGAAAACTTCTGGCTACAATTAAAAGACCGGCTACAATTGAGGGCCCGGCCATAAATGGAGGATTTACGGTAATTCAAATTTTTGTTATTGTTTATAGCTTGTATTTTTCATTGTGGAGGCCAAGAAGCAAATTGCTTTTCCTCGTGGAACATGTCTGTGGCCTTTAAGGGTCTCCACTGAGAAACATTGAACAGGTGCTAAGCTCAGTTGGGGGCCTGTAGCCAGGCTCCTCCCCGGTAGCGCAGTGATTAGAATGCCCTGCCTCGTATGTGGGAAGTCCTGACTAAAGGGGACTAGTCAGGAATGTCCCCATTAGAAAGAAAAGAAAAATGCCCAGTCAGCGTATTTTTCTTTTCTTACTTTCTCAGATTAGAACAGTTTGTATCTGAAAAATTAGTTGATTTTACACGTATTAAAATCAGCTTCTTTGAGCCCCCCCCCCCCATGCTTGAATGAAATATTATTAGCACAGCCAAAATAGACCTGAAGAACAAAGCCAATGTACAATCATAAAGAACGTAACATAATTTGTGCCCCGACCACCCACTTTGCATTCATCCCTTCACCGCTAATATAATCTGAATAGCTCGTCTTTTCTTGTTCATTTAGCCCAAAAATGAAACATTTTGTCTAATCTCCCACA
>JAHWFP010176844.1:9583-25761 GCA_023313725.1 Lithobius niger
CCAACAATCTTTTTTTTTTTTTTTTAGTAAATTGACTAAAAGCTTCAAACGTTTAAATAAATCAACGTATTATCCCTTTAAATCTTGGTTGTTCTGCAGCAAAATTAACGAAAACATTCATAAATTTAACGAAATCAACATTTAATTCATCACGATTCACGGGAGCATTCGTAATCACGGAAAAGTCGGCAATATTAGGCCTATGCGATCGATCATTGATGTGCGTAATATGGATTCAGTCTAGTGAAAACCCTATACCTTTTTCTCATTTATACTCAAATTTGGTTTATTAGCTCATCCTTCTTCCAATATCTAACATAATTCAAAGTTAAAACTAATTTTTAACCATCACAAACATTCAAAAACCTTCAAAATTTGCAATTTTATCTTTGCAATTTTATCAATCGTTCTTTTAACCCTAGGCACTTAAATATTTTACTGGGAGATTTTAACCTCTCAACTGCCGATTGGGCACGCTCATCAGCCCGGGACAAACACCATCAGTACTTTCTTGAGCAAATTGCCCCTCTTGGACTTATTCAGTTGGTTAACCACCCAACAAGGGGACAAAATATTCTTGACTTGGTCTTTACGGATGATCAGAGGGGGATCTTCGACCTGTCGGTGGGTGCACACTTCGGTCGAAGTGACCACTGTGTTGTTCACTTTGCGGTAAATTTAACTGCTTCCGGAGCGGGGAAAGGTGTAGATCGCCCAAAATCCTATGTAAGTGGAAATTTAAATATCCCCAAACTTAATCGTCAATAGCTTCGGTAAATTGGGATAATCTTATTTTTAATGTCTCCTCTGACATCGACCTGGCCTGGAGGAGTTTTCAGAGTATTCTCTCGGGGCACATTGAATGGTGTCGTGAAACGCCTCGTCCTCCAAAAAAAAGTGGTATTTTCACTACAGGAAAAATTAGAAAACTGGGCAAAATGAAGCTGAAGCGTTGGAGGGCCTACAAACTGAATCCCTCCCCGGCCTCGTTAAACTCCTATAATGAGGCTCGGAGGCATTATTCACAGGAAACGGAGGCACGGTTTTGTAAAAGGGAAACAACAGCTATCAGGAAAGGAAATACTGCTGCTCTTTTTAAACTTTACCGTAGGATTAATGCTTCCTCTCGGACTCTTCCGCCTCTTAAAAATGTCAACGGTTTCATAACAGATGATGCTGAAAAGGCTGACTTCTTAAATTCTACTTTTGCAGCCAACTTCATTCTTGATGATGGGGTATCTGTTAGTCTACCTAGAAATCCTTCGGCTCCCAATGAGGACTGCTCTTTTGTAAGTTTTCCTGTGAGGTCTGTCATCTCCGCCTTACAAAAACTTAAACCTAGTAGATCCCTTTAAAAACTTAATTCTCGAAATCAGTTACCCTCTGGCAAAACTGTTTACTCTCTTCTTCTCTCAGGGAGAACTCCGAAGTATTTGGAAGAAAGCAAATGTGATCCCGGTCTTCAAAAAGGGCTCACCTTCTGATCCAAACAACTACCGACCGATTGCACTTACTTGTATTGCGTGCAAGGTCATGGAATCAATTTTACGGGACATTATGATCAAACATTTGTGTGATCATTCCATAATACACCAGGACCAGTTTGGGTTTCTCCCTCTTCGGTCAGCTACCCACCAGCTCCTTCTGATTCTTGACCGCTGGACTTGTGCCCTTGATGAGGGTATTCCATCTGATGTTGTGTACTTCGAGTTCAAAAAGGCCTTTGAGTCTGTAGTGCACCGAAAGTTGCTCCTTAAAATTAGCAGTTGTGGAATCACGGGTGAGCTGCTGGGTTGGATCAAGGCATTCTTGTCCAACCGTAGTCAGCGAGTATTGATTGAAAAAACATTCTCCTCCTGGATAAGTGTTCCATGCGGAGTGCCCCAGGGTTCGGTCCTTGGTCCCTTACTCTTTATCATTTATTTAAATGACCTAAAGATTGCAAACGAAAAAACTTATGGCTTTAAATTCGCTGACGACTTGAAATTGGGGACGGAAATACTTCCCCAAACGGCGTCAACAGATCTAGCTACACAAATCCAAGAGGTTTAATGCTGGTCTAAGTGCTGGCAGCTGCCGCTGGCTCCATCTAAGTGTCAAATTTTCCACATAGGTGGCAGTAATCACCGTGTAGGTTATGAACTTGACTTCACTCCCTTGCCCTCTATTGTGGAGGTACGGGGCCTTGGGGGTTTGGTTTGCTTCAAATCTCAAATCATCATTACATTGCCAGAAGATCTGTGCTGCGGTTGTAAATAGGAGCTTTGTTTCGGGTAATTCTATTATTAAGGTATGGGCTTTTAAGACATTCGTTCGCCCACTCCTGGAGTATGCAACCCCTGTCTGGTCACCTCACCTGATACGGGACATAGACCAGATTGAAACGGTGCAGCGGCGCTTCACGAAGGGCCTCCCTGGACTTAAAAACGTGGACTACCCAACTCGCCTAGCTAGGCTTAACCTGGAATTGCTGGAGCTTAGAAGAATTAAATTTGATCTTGTCCTCACGTATAAAATTCTTCATCATTTAAATGGGGTTGATCTACCTTTCCTTGATTTGGCGCCTTGTATTTCCCGTACGCGAGGTCATAATTTTAAACTAGCGGTTACAGCATCACGTCTGGACCGCCGTCGAAACTTTTTTTCAGTCAGGGTTGTCCCAATATGGAATGCATTGATGGAGGAAACGGTAAATGCTAGTTCTTTACCCATTTTTCGCAAATTATTAAACACTGAACCACTTCCAAGGTTTCTGAAACGTCCGGTTTCTTAATCTTCAATCTGCTGTTTACAAATTTTTTGGCAGCGTGTGTAACATTCCTTAAATAATCAAGGGAGCGGTATCAGAGGCCCCAAGCCCTTCTGCTTTCCTTTCACCAGTTGGGTGGTGGAGAATACTTTGTTTTATTATTTTATATTATTTAAAACAAGACACGCGATTCACGACCGGAAAATGTCAACCGGAGTAACGTCATAACGGACGCTGTGGTCCGGATGTTTCAAGCGCTTACAGTCTGGACGTGTCCACCACTTCGCGTTAACTACTGGGGCTCCACGGGTCCAGACCGACGCGTCCATTTCCGACGGAACTGCTGTCTTGGACGATAATATATAGCTCTATGGTGATAAATGTCAACTCGCGTTTTCCAGTGGTGAATCACGTTGCCTGTTTTGTATGTTTGTGATGGTTAAAAATTAGTTTTAACTTTAAATTATGTGAGATATTGAAAGGAGGATGATCTAATAAATTAAATTTGAAAATAAATGGAAAAAGATAAAACGTTTTCACTAGACTGAATCCATATTACGGATATCAATGGTCGATCGCATAGGCTTAATATTGCCGACTTTTCCCCGATTACAAATGCTCCCGTGAAGCGTGGTGATGGTTAGAAATTAATTTTAACTTTGAATTAGGTTAGATATTGGAAGGAGGATGATCTAATATACTAAATTTGTGAATAAATGAGAATAAAACCAGTGTGTTAATGCTAGATTCAACCCAGATCACGCACGTGAATAATCAACTTTTCCATGATGGATTTTGGCCTAAACGACCACCCAAAAACATACGTTCAGGTCAAAAATCTTGTAATAGCTTTGTTAACGCCCCTCCACTTTTTTATTGAATTAATTTTAGCCGCCCATGGGCGTTAATATGCGATTTACGGTAGTAACACTAATGCGAAATCCATTAAAATAAAAAAGTTGCAGACATAAATACGCAAAATCAAATTCGTATTTACCAGGAGTTCACGTTGCTGATTGCAGACAAAGGAAAAAACATGGCGGATGCGCCAGTAAGCGAAGTCGCATCACAGATAGCTAAGCGTCCGTATTCGCACTCAAGTACGAAGGAAAATTCGCTAAAATAATCATCAAAATTAAGTAAAACTGTGCAACTCCGAGCAAGAATGACCAGAGACACGTGTTTTCTGCAATTACAGAATTTTGCAGAATTTCCGCGACTTCGTATATTATGTATTTTTAAATTTCCATCCAAGTAGTTGATGCGTGGGTTACCACAGGAGTTCAATGAACCAACCTTAGTGTCGCGGAATTTGCAGAATTGGGGTATTTTTTTACTGAATTGCCAAATGTGGGAAAAAAATTGTTTTAATGCGGCATGGGTATTATTTTAAAATTTGTACCAAGTGAACACATTTTGTAATTTCTACATAGGTCAAGAAAGTAACTCAACTTGGTGCCTCATTTTTCAAAATACCAAAAAGTAATGCATTATGAGTTCAATTGTACACTTATTTGAGTCGCAGAATTTCAAAAATTGGACGCAAAATTGTTACTTTTTCGCTGCAGAAAGCATCGCGGAAATAGTCATTAACTTTTCGCGGAATACACGGGTCTCTAAGAATGACTACTGAATGTTCGTAGACACGTTCCTACTTCATGACATACGGTTTACACAAATTATTAATGCAGGATGGCAAAAACATAAAGAAAATCATTAGCACAAAAGTCATTTAAGCAGTACAGTACATAGCATAATAAATTAAGCCGTCTCCTCCTTCTCAACGACAATTTTAAAGAGTTTCGGTAAAAAGTACAGCCAATTACATCCAATGTGAAGCACAAAGTTCTTCGAAAAATGGTCACAAGAAAGTTTTATTCAACAGGGTTTACTACCTGATTGGGTGCGCCACTTTGCGGTAAGCTTTCGTCCTCGGTGCTTCCGTGATTAATGCCTCGGATAAACTCAGTCGAATTATGGGAACAATCGGCATGTATTCACGTTAATAAATGCTTTGCTCACCTGAGCGTCGATTGCGGTTTCTCGCGTTCTCACTCAAACGTCAGCTCTCATCAGCTCTCCTCAACTGCTTACACGCATGTCCCGCCTGGTGGTGAACTCTGGCACGTGGCGAGTGGCGTTCAATGCCCACTGAGAACTAGCCACAAATACGAGGCCACAGTTTGTTCATGACATCACAGTTATTTAAAAAAAAACATTTACTGTACATCATTAAAAATGTGTGTGTATGTCTACTCCTCTTGAACCAAGGCACCAAATAAAAGATAATTTAATTGCGCTTCCGTTACAGCTATTTTTATCGCTGTAACTTTATTTTATGACCCTCAAATACGCGTGGAACTGCCCTGAAAACTGCTCATGACATCACAGTTTAAGGCAAACTTGCTTTCTGATTAGTTTACCTTCAAAGTCATGTTTCTACAGTTCATCGTGACTTCTGCCTGCCACTACATCGAGGAATCGAAAGCGCATCTTATGAACCTACGACCACTATCGAGCCCCACAATTCAATACTTAGTGTAGAAAAAGCTCACCCACAAATACAGGAGGCAACGGCAGCCACCAAATTCAAATTTCAAGCAACTCAATGTAGTGAATCCGAACTGCCTGACGAAGACAAATGAACAGTGTCATACATGCAAAATGTACCAAGTGTCCGGTATCCAAAATATAAAATTGTCCGATGAAAAGTGTGTTTTTAAGTGAAAGTGTGCAACAAATTACGTGATTTGTCGGATTTCCTAGATACCAGGATACGGTAGATTTTGCATGCATGAGTGTAATATCGGAGCATATGTATTGTTGAAGTATTCTCGTTTTTTGAAGAAAATTGCGTAATTCTGATCAAATCTGGCAGTAGTTTTTAAGGTAAATCAGGATTTGGTGTCTGTTACAGCCTAGGGAAAAAATGTATACGTTTAATGCAAAGTTTAAAAAAAAAATGTTTATTGCATTTTTTTGTATCCATGTAAATATATTCTTTGGATATATTCTGATCGTAAACGTGTCACATGTTTGGCAAAAACTGTTCAGGTTATCGGGCTTTTAGTACATCGTCTGGTGTTAGATGGAAACTTCCATGTCGACCCACACCATCTTTGAACTGAGTGGCACCTACGGAGCAAAATAATTAAATAAGAAAATTTTGCAAACTAATTTTTTTTAACAGGCTAATTGCTTTTTATGTGACTATTAACTGGGAGGAGACACTTGCCGCACAAGAACAAACAAACAAAATTTCAAGTACCCTTTAGTTAACAACGTCTCACCAAATAGTAAAATTGTGCGCTTGATAAAAAAAAAAACCTAGCGGATTGAGTAGCGTAGTAAACTACTGATGAAAATGTGTGGAGAAACGTAATGCAAGTTTGTCTTTATCTTGCTCAAAACTATGGCATAATTTTTCGAGCGGTAGAATCAAGATCTCCAACCCTTGAACGTTTTCTTAATAAATTGAAGCAAGCACCTTGTGCGAACCCATGGTTAAGGACCTGTAATGTCCGCGATACTACTAGGCACAATTTTGCGGAGAATTTTGTTGCGGCGAAGTTGCAATTTTGCGGGATTTTGGTATAATTTTGCGGTGATGATAGACTTGGCGGCTGAATTCAATAACACCATTCCCTTGGCTGGCATATTGACGAAATTTATGATAACAAAAATTCCAACAGAGCACGCAAATATGGGCGTACAACTGCAGCCCAACTTTGTAACAAACATGCACCACTTACATGGCTGGTGATGATCGACTGCTCACTTACAGCTGGCTACCTTGTGCCAACAACATTGTTTGGTGCAGATTCACTCGAGTATTGCTTCGGTAAGAACTGCTCCGGAATTTTGTCCAGTAGCTAGTTGCTAATTACATTAGCTTGTTTTTCATTAAATTTATTTCATGAAAACTAAAAGCATTTTTGCTGTAAATTTTTGCGCTATTTTTGGAAATTTGTGGCATTTTGCAACAATTAATTTGGTGTTTTGGGTTCAGTTAGTGATTGTTTACCTACCACATCAAGAATAAGTTTCATAACTCATTTAGAGGAAATGTTGCAAAATCGCAGAAATTACATGTCCTTAACCATGGTAAATGAAACACAATAGCACACCAGCGACATGTATGATTTTTCTATTGCGTGAAGACTTAAACATATAACTGCCACAGCCAGCCAGTTCTCCAAGATGACCTAAATTAGTCCCAACATCTAATGCAAAAATCAAATAATTGATAAGTTTTTTTTTGTTTTGCTTTAGTTCCTGTTCTACTGGGCAAAAGAAACTATGAAAGAACGACAGCAATCAAAAACGGAGGGCACCAGTGTCAAACCCATAAGCACCTTACACATTACCCATACACATTACCTGCAATCTTCCCTAGAGAAGAACTTATAGGCCTATGCCTGCCTGCTTGGTAGCATCAGTGCGCTGGTGTACGACCGGGTTTCACCTTTCCTCTAGCATCCACGGTTTGCTCTCCACCTTCGGCACATCGTCTACACTTAGTCTCCTTGCTTTCGACTTCTGCCGCTTCAGCTTTCCGTCCCGAGACCCTTCGGTAGACACGATCCTTCTCGTCTTTTACAAGTTCCCGTCCAGCTGCTGCCCTTTCCAGTTTTTCCAGCCATTTTTCTGTATCCGAACGATTCCTCTTGCGAACCAAGCCTTCAGGTGACTGACACAGGTGAAACCCCTCAGCGGCTCCCTGTTGCAGTCCAAACCGTTCTGCATCCTCTAAGGCTCAAGCGGTTCTAACGACTTTCACTAAGCTCTCCCGTTTTCCAGGCATTTCCCTGCTCCTAGGTTTCGGCTTAACGTTCGCCTTCAAGAGGGATTTGTGACCCTATTTTCTTTGTAAAATAAAGCAAAAAAAAAAAAAAAAACCACCAGACAATAAGAATATCAACAACAGTTGAAACAGCACACCAACAACGGCCGTCGCTTAACATGCAGGGAGCCCCCGTGAGTTTGGAGGTTGTTCCCGTTCGGTATTCAGACTACTGCTGCTCCAGCGGGGAGGTTCCCGGACATACCGGATATTTTCTTCCATCTCTTCATCAGCCGAGGAATTTCAGCTATGTTCACTCCACGACGCAGCCTTCGTCAAGTATGGCATCCTGAGGCTCTGTGACTTTTCTTTTCGCCCCTTTCATTTTTCGACCAGGTATCGTCCTTTGCAGTATAATGAGTTGCACGAAGGAGGACAAACGGGAGGGTGGGGCACAGCCGCCTGACCTTCAATGGGATCTCTACAAACCTACATGCACACCTGTCTTGACCTTTCTCAACAACAGTCTCTTTCTGATTCGTCTGCATTCTCCACTTCTTACTAAACTTGCCTTGTCCTTGTTCATCTTCGTTTCAGGTAACCGGCCTCCTTCCCCATACTATTGTTCGTTGGCAGGCTTTTTTCATCCCAGACGTCCTGCTGTTTGACTACATACACAGATTACAGCATTCAGTCTCTCCTTGGAACTACCGCTTCACTCGGTTGCTGGCCAGACCTCTAACACATTGGTGGGAAATCCGACCCATTGCTATGCTTCGTCGTTGTTCTCCTTGCCGCTTCAAGATGATGCCCCTCCTGGTCCTCCAAGTTCACAGAGTCCCGAACGTTGTAAATGTCCTGGATTCTTTTCTTGGCAAGTTGACCTGGAGCCTGTAACTACTATACGAAGCCGTGCGCCATTTGTAAAACAATCGACGAGGACACTTTGAAATTGATTGAGGCCAACCAGCAGAAGTCGCGAATTCGTTCTGCCGAAAAAACTTGCAAACGAGCTAGGGATCTTCTCGCTACTCGTGCTGCAAAGAAAGGTGCTCCATCGCCAGCTACTAAACCATCACAACACACGTCGTTCTCCAAGTTTCCGCCAGCTTAGCTTCCACTAACTTCCCGAGAAGCTCAAACAGACAAAAGGCCTCCCTACAAAAAAATCGCCCCTTCGTTCTCGATTCCTGCACAGTATGTCCGAATCCTACCAACAGTGGTCCTTCCGTCACAGCCGTCTCCTGCTGTTTCGGCCCCACTACGGATGCTGCTCCTTCGCGTTCTTGTCAGGACGACATCGTTTCTGGCCCGATGTCTTCCAACTCCGGTTCACTGCTTGATTCCGCTGCGATTTTGCGTACAGCCATTTGTCGTGGTCTTCAGCTGTCACAGACGATCTCGCCCATTTCGACTTAAAACACTTCAGTTGTGCGCAGTTTGTACCCTCTTAGCACTGATACTACTGCCCTTCGTGCAACCAATGCCACTCTTGACTTTACCTTGCAAGTTCATCCTGGTTAACTCCAAGAGTCGGTTTCTTTCTCCGTTGCCAGATAGCCTAAGCCGTTTCCCTATTGCGACGAAACACCTTCAGAACTTTTGGCAACTCTAATCGATCTTGTAGTATCAGGTTGGGTTTTTGCTCAACGCCTTCAGTGCTTATTCTGTTTAGAAATATGATGCAGTACTCCAACAACGCCACCCTGTGTACCGTGCTGTGCGCAAGCCAAGGGGGTTGCCTTAGGCTTCCGAGTAAACCCATAATACCTCTTCATTGCCCTTCGAAGTGTCATCATTTCTGACCAGGCTGAGGAGCCAGAACCATGTTTTATTTCTGCCACTTTCTAAACAAAACGAGCACAATATCTCGAACTGCCGTCCTTTACTATGTAATACGGTGACTCTGCATCTTAACTCCGGTCTCACTCAGGCCACTGTCATCATGAACGGACAAAGATCATTTCCTCGACCCAGCTTACACCCTGCTTCAAGGCCTCTTTGCACCACTTACTTCTTCACGGACCTACCGTTCCAAGTTATTACTCCCTCATCGTTTTATACTTAAAACTATGCGTATATAAATGGATTTCTGCACATCCGATGCGGCGTTTACCCCCTGTTTTGGATACCCATTCGTTGTTTTTTCGTCCTCCACACGTTCTCATCTCATCATGGATCACCACTATGGCAGCCAATTACCACCTTTGTTGTCGTCTACAACGCCCTGATTGTATTATAGCCACATCTTGCCCTTGTGCCTGACACTTTCTCGAAGATCTTTTAGCTTGCCTGTTTGCGGGTTTTAATCTTTCTGCAAGTCTCCCGTCCCTCTATTCCACCCTCCAACCAACCCCCTTTTTATGCGACGGGGAATGAGTCTCACGGGATGTGGTCCCTTCGGGAAAGCAACACCAAGTACTTCTTTGTTGTTCTTCCTTCACTTCAGGTTCTTAGGAGTCCATTGACTCTGGGGAAGCCAGCTCGTAGCTCTAGGTCTACATTTTTTTTGGCCTATAGAAACCTCAAAGGCACTACCTTCCCTTGAATTGAGAGGAATGAAAGATGAAACCCGGGCCTACGTCGACTGGCATAGGCCTATAAGTTCTTTCTCTAGAGGAGATTGCATTACAAGAAGGTATATTAATAAATTGCAAATAATGGGTATTTCGTTTAGGCAATAAAACCAAAATCAACCAGGTGCCCCTGGTATTTTGATGACTGCATGTGTTAAATGGACAGATAGGTGGGAAGGTTGTAGAGCCTGCGCAGTTCTAAGTGAAAACACATGTATTTCTCTAAGGGCAATTCATGTTGAAATGGTAAAGTTGGAGCACAGTGAAAACAAGTTTCGTAATTCTTACGAGCTGTTGCTGCCCTTCTTCCTAAGCAAGTGGGCTCAAAATATGTACTGCCCTTTGTTGACCCAGGAAGCAGCCTACATCACACGCCACTGAGATACTGTGGCAAGCTTTCGTCCTCGGTGCTTCCGCGGTTTATGCTTCAGATAAACTCAGTCGATTTAAGAGAACAAACTGCATTTATTTACTTCAATAAATGCCTTGCTCACCTGAGCGTCGAATTCAGATCGGGCGATTGCGGCTTCTCACGTCCTCGCTCAACCTTCTGCTCTCTTCAACTCTATCCATGCATGTCCCGCCTGATGGCGAACTCTCGCGAGTGGCGTTCAATGCCCACTGAGAACTCGCCACAAGCACCCCCTCCCTGAAATCGACCTCTGGGCGATGCAAAAGCAAGTAGAAATAGTAAGACTTACATCACCAGAAAATCGAACAAGAAACATTCAAAAACAGATATAGTCTACTCTTACATCGAAATGTGGTGTTTCAGCTTCTGCTCTCGTTAGCAAGAAATCCACTCCAGCCCGTACTGCTCCAATGAACCTATGCGGAGATCCAACCCAGCGTACATTTTAATTGCCTTATCACGAACCGCTGCTGGCTACAACGCGTTGTCAACAAAGGTTCCCGGGTTACTAAGCAATGCTGCCCATGTGTCGCATGCCAAACAGAAATCATCATCCACCCAATTTCAAAACAAAAATTTAACTCCCACAATACATTTACGAGCGAACAGAGAAACAAATCTCGGCTCAAATAACTAACTTTAAGTTAAACTATCAAAGAATCAGTGTCGAACAAACGAACACTAATCAAGTTTATTGCACGGTACGTGCGCAACAAGGCACCATTCAGATGGTAAGACTTTCGAGAAAGGAAAAATCGCGCTGCTGTCAGATTCTTGCTGGAAGATTCTACACATTCTGTAACGCAGTGGTTTCCGAATCTGCCTCTTTGGTCGGTTAACCGCATTCGTAACCGCACCTTTAACTTACTGAAAGGCAGCTTGTTTCTTCGGAGTAATACTGGTGTACACAGGTGAGGGTAGGCTTACAGCACTGTCCTCTTCGTCGACCTGCTGAGGTGGCAACACATTGAAGTGCATCGTCATCTATAGATAAAGTTCCAATCTTCCAAATCAGTGTGTTGTTACAGGGTAAATCCTTTCCTTTGTACATTTTCTAAGTGGGAAAGTAGCAGTGAAGCCCTTATTGAAGTAGGCTTGTCTGTTTGCTAGATCGAGAACAAGTCCTGACTTTATCAAATAATCTTCTCCCAAGATACAATTATCGCTCAGGGCTTCGAAGATCACAAAGTCAATGGTCGTGTGATGTCCATTGATCATCACAGTGAGAGTAACTTCTCCCAGAGGTACCAAGCCCTCTTTACCATCCGCAAGTCGAAATTTGTCGCCTTCGTAAGGTCGCACGGTTTCATTCAGTGCGATGATCTTAAACCAAGATCTTGACAAACCATAGCGTTTAGCACCTGAATCAAGACAGCAGGCAAAAGTCGAGCCGTTAATCATTGCGTCAATGTAAGACAAACCATGCTCAGTAAGCGCCCTACGAGCTGGAAGCTCATCATTTTTCGAGGGGCAATCACTTTGAATGCGACCCACTAAGTTACATTTTCTGCAAATCTTATCCCTTACCCAAACTTCATGAGGTAACCAACCCTTCCAGTTTGATTTAGGTTCAACTTCCCTCGACACAAAAGAGAAAAGCCCAGCATTCTTGATTATCCGAAACGCCCTCAGAATGCGACTTACCCTGAATTCATGTGTTCGGTTTAGCACTCTCACCAGAAGTGATTTGTAATCCTTCCTGAATCTGAACCTTACCTGCAGCAGTTTGAGACAGACCAATTGGAGCAATATCGTTAGCACCAGGTTCTACCCCTGACTTTAAACTAGGATCGGACACAATCAATCGTGCACTTTGTTGTCCGCTAATCGGCTGTGCAGGGACACCCCTATCACTAAAGCTAGCAGAAGTCTCATTCGAAGAAGGAGCATTCCTTAAAGAAGCATGCAAAACAGAATTAGACACAGGCAAATTCAATACAGGGTTTGTTGCAGAGTCCACACTCGCACTGTGAGTTTGTGTAAAACTGCGAGAAAGAGCATTCTCACACGGAGGAAATCTATGCCACGAAGGAAGTTTGCGAATTGTGTTCAAGTTCTCAAGCGTTTTGGGTTTTTACCAGCAACAAAATCAAACGAACGTCCTGAGATAGGCTTTCGAGAAACATCTGTATGACACTCGCGTCATCGAGGGGACGAGCTAGTTTACTACACTTGCTCAAAATCGCAGCCAAGAATTCAAGAGGTGTCTGATTGGACTAAAAGAATGTCATCAGATTTATACTGCATAAAATCTTCATGAAAAACTGATTTAACGTCAGCTCAAGATAAAGTCGGGGTTGCATAAGCGTCCCACCACTCCTTGTACTTCCCTAGGAGCACTGAGCAAAGAAAGGTGCGTAGCGGTACATCTTTCAGCTGCATTTTACATACAGAAACATCCATTCCTTCCATTCGGTCGATCCATTCCTCAAGTCTCGTTTCTGGGTTTAACTGCGGTGAAAGCATGTGAATCGTATTTAATTCTTGAGAAAAAGCTGCAGCCGCAACAACAGTAGAAGCTTGCGAAGACAGTACTACATTCGATGCAGGCGTAGTGACAGTTACAGCAGGAGAAACTGAATTCGAGACAGGCAATGTGGTCATGGACGGAGCCACATAGTTACTGGGTACAGTGCTGGTTGCATTTACCTGCGAAGCACTAACAATCGGTGTACTAATTGGTGTACTCGCAACTTTTGAAGAAGTAACAATCATGATACTAGGACTAACACATGTACTAACAGTCGTTCGTGTCATCATAGATGGAGCCACACACTGGTGTAATACGCCTAACACACTATTAGTAGGAGTATTGTTCGACCCAATCGATGAAATTGGTACAGAGACAGTCCCTGAGCCCTGTTGTGTAGTGCTCAACACATTTGCTGAACCTAGGCTATTAGTGGAATAAGAAGACATTTGTGTGTTCATAGATGGAGCTATACTAGAAGTATTGCTAACAGGAACACTACTATTAAGTCAAATTCTGTGGAGCAGCTAAAATTTTATCAACACTACTGTGAAATTCAGCTCTCATGTTGGAATAAGAAGCATCAATCTTATCAGTAAAAGATTGTTGTACAGTTTGAGCAATCTTATCCATTCTTGCATCAACAACCTTCCCGTACGTCTGCAGTTGTTTCCTAATATCATTGAAAGAAGTATCTAGCTTAACACCCTTGTTCTGCAGTTCAGGAGCAAATTTTTGCAGTATTTGCTCTCGTTTTTGTAATGTTTTATCAATCATGTCTATCCGATCTTGCAGTGTAGGTACAACACAGTCCTGAACACAAGAAGCAGTATTTACATCATCGTTACTCGGAGGTAAAATTGCGTTGGTATCAGAATCGTCATCACGCAATTCAGATTGGTGCAAATTATTATTACCATCATCAACACTATCATTACCTGATTCTCATGTTGGCCACATAACATCCGTTAATTTTTTCAGTTCAAAAGCACTCGAAATCGGCGAAAAACAGTCAAAAGTTGCTGCAATCGCATTTTCACTGGGGGGCCGCCATTTTATCTACAACGACGCCACCTATCGCTCCACTACCTACCGATACTCGTTGACTACGTGCGCAACAGAAAGTAGTTCCTAATTCACAATTGGATTATATAATGCAAGACACTGGAAATGACACTAATTTCCATGCAGCACCACTTTTGTATTGCATAGTAACACTCTAATGCGACATCCATTAAAAATAAAAAGTTGCAGACACAAATGCGCAAAATCAAATTCGTTTCCAAAGAGTTCACGTTGCCGATCGCAGACAAATGAAAAAACACGGATGCGTCAGTAAGCGAAGTCGCATCACTGAAAACTAAGCGTTCGTATTCATACGCACTCAAGTATTAAGGAAAATTCGCATAAATAATCAACAAAATTACGTAAACTGCGCAATTTCGAGCAGGAATGACTACTGAATGTTCGTAGACACGTTCCAGCAGGATGGCAAAAATAAATCGGCGAGCACATGGCGCAAAAAACGGTTGCCGGTAACGGTCAAATTGGCGGTTAGCGTTCGCACCAACAAAATCATTTGCACTAAAGTCATTTAAGCAGTACAGTACTTAGCACAACAAATCAAACTGTCTCCACGACAATTTTGAAGAGGTTTGGTAAAAAACTACAGCCAATTAACATCCAATTTGAAGTAGAAAGTTCTTCAAAAAACGATCACAAGGTTACTACCTGATTCGGAGCGCCACTTTGCGGCAAGCTTTCGTCCTCGGTGCTTCCGTGGTTTATGTCTCGGATAAACTCAGTCGATTTAAGGGAACAAACTGCATTTATTTACTTCCAATAAATGTCTTGCTCACCTGAGCGTCGAATTTAGATCGGGTGATTACGGCTTCTCGTGTCCTCACTCAACCTTCTGATCTCAACTCTTTCGACTCAATCCATGCATGTCCCGCCTGGTGGCGAACTCTCGCACGTTGTGAGTGGCGTTCAATGCCCACTGAGAACTCGCCACTTATCAAGGAAGATTAATTGGAGGATATTAATACATGTTTCCAAGGGTTCATTCTTAATTACCAAGTTACTCTTTTACGTGACTGGTAGTTCGAAAATATCTATATATATAAAAGGCTTGGGTGGCACTGAGCAAAATCATCAGGTGTGTGTGCGTTACAATGTTTGTGCCCTGTAACAATCAGGAAGAGCTTTCAAAAATGGTTGAGAAACAATCAATGTCTGCACGATCGTTGCTGGGTTTATCGCACGTAGTGTCAGAACGGACAAACAGTCAATTCAGCAACATAAGAATAGCGTCCTCCATTGCAAAAAGACATTTACTTCCCTACGAAAACCAAACAGGGTCAAAAGGGAGGGGGAGTGGCGTGGGGGTGGGGATTTTCACACCACACAATGGGGGAATTCGGGGAGGGCGGGGCAGTAGAGAGGGGATGATCTTGGGTAGAGAGTAACAGGAAAAGTTTGGGCTGGAGATGCAGTATGCTGGGTCTGCTGATAGGGCTTGAATCTCCGAACACCGTAGGCTGGCTGCAAGAGTGACGAGGAAGACTGTTTTGCGAGTCATGAGGTGAAGAGAGGTGTCCTGAAGGGGTTCATATGGTTCACTCATTAGGGACTGGAGGACGAGAGAAAGGTCCTAATCTGTTATTGATCTTCTGGTGGTAAGTCTTTCATTTTCGTATGAACGTAGAAGCGCCGAAATTCGGTAGTCTTTAAGTAAGTTCGTGCTATTGGGGGCTTTGAAGACGGTGTTCAGGGCAGATCGATAGACCAGGATTGTACAGCCTTTGAGTTTGTCGATGTTGAACAAGTCTCTGAAGAAGTTAAGAAGAAGGGTGGGAAGAGGTGGGTTGATAGGATTAGCTTGTTTCATGATACACCAACGAATCCATTTGGACCAGTGGCTGTCGTACATCCGGTTAGTGGAGTCCCTGGTTGCCTTTGAGGCGATGCGTTCGGCCTTTTTGAGGAGTTTGATGATAGTAGCCACCCAAGTAGGTTGAGGTTTGGGACAGAAGATCTGGATGAGAGGGTAGACTTCTGGGAGTGTCGACCAGTAGTTCCAGAAGAAGCGGGAACCACGCTGCTGATGGCCAGAGAGGGGCTATGAGTAGAAATAAGCTCCGGCTTTCTTGGATTTTTAGAAGGACTTGTGGAAGTAGCTTGAGGGG
>JAHWFP010176845.1:24346-39646 GCA_023313725.1 Lithobius niger
ACACTAGAAGATTAAACAGCGAAGATCATACACTAGAAGATTAAACATCGAAGGTCATACACTAGAAATAACGTAGTAAATTAAGCCACCTTTATGCACTTAAGTTTCGTTGAAGAGGCACACCTGGATTCGAACTGGCAACCCAATCTGTCCCCGGACCAACGACATAACGCCTTTATCCACATCCCACTCCTCCACTGACGTAAAGATGGCTGACTGAACCGTTACTAAGGTCACAGTAGTGTTTAGGGCTCCAATCGACCGAGAATGCTTGCGTCCATAGGCAATGGAATATAAACTTATTCCTTCGTTGTGCCTTTGTATTTATTTATATTCCTTTATCAGTTTTCTATGGCCGCAAGCATTCTCGGTCGAATGGAGCCGCAGTCACTGCTGTGAATTTAATGACGAGTTCAGAGTCACCTTTATGCCAGTGGAGGAGTGGGCATATCGATAATAGCGTTACGTCAGTGTTTCAGGGACGGGCTGGCTTGCCGGTTCGAATCTGTGTTCATGTGAAGAAACGTAAGTGAACAAAGGTGTTAAAAAAAAACCAGCCGGAAAGCCAAATGACTCGAAAAGGGATAAATAAATACAAATGCAAACCTATTTACGTTGCCTTTTGGACTTAAATGTCAGACTACTTGAGCGGGAATTGAACCCACGAACTTGGTGACCAAAGGCTGAACGGTATATCAGTATGGCTGAGCGGTAGGACTTCAGATTTCAGCCTAAAAGGTCGTGGGTTTAGTTCCCACTCAGGCAGTCTGACATTCAAGTCCAGAAGGCAACGTAAATAGGTTTGCATCTGATTTATTGAACAAAGGAGGCTTACTGTACTATGATATTTTTAGCGCATGATTATCGCTGTTTGGCTTGGTTGGCTTGTATTCCTTGTTTCTCAACACAATTAAGAGCGATTTGTGATTATTTATTTATTTAGTGGGTTCTCCTTTCCTAACTGTCGACGCGCCGTAAAGCCTCAAGCCCCTTTTCCTGCGTTTGAAATGTACATATTTTATGGAATCAACGCAAAATGGTGATATTTATTGAAACATTCGAAAATTCGAGCCACCAACTGTGTTCGAACAGAGGAACATGTGAAATGGAAAGTTTTCACATGATTCGTTAATTAAATTACTGACGCCAATCCTTTTTCGACCGTTTGCTAAATAGTATAGTCCGTAAATTACACTGAACTGAGCAAAATACGAATGTTAATAAAATGTTGCCTTAGTTAAGAACATTCTTATTAATTTTGTCTTTTTCTCTTTTTATTTTCTCAATAGTGAACGGCCAGCAGCAGTTTTTCCGCGTTTCTCCGTCAAATACAGATGCAACAGAAGGACAGACGGCAATTTTAAAATGTGAAGTGGGACATCGAGCAGGGAAGGTCCAGTGGTCCAAAGACGGTTTTGTACTCGGTAAGCCCATTTTTTTTTTAATAATTATAACTCATGAAAACTGATTGACTCAACCAGGCTCCCCAGGCACAGGTTTATTGGTGACTTAAAAAATCCCGGATTTCCAAATCACGTGAATTGGATAAGCCATCAGCGAAAATAATACACTAGACATAGCATAGTACAGACTCGAACAGGGAAACCAGCTGATTACCAGACCAATTCTATAGCGTATTTACTTATATGTCCATGTCCATTTCCCCACGATTTAGCCAGTGGACCAGTGGCGCATCCAGAGGGGGCATTTGTCCCTTTGTGTTTCCTACTGACATCAGAAGGCCCCTCTTTTTTTGCGTTAAGATGGATAATGCTGGTTCATATTACAATGGTCTCAACAACCCAAATTCGTTCTCCGAGCCAGTGTTTTTTCTCCTCCAAACCCGCCCCCCCCCCTTCCAAAGTGTGACGAATTATTTACATTGAAGCTGAACTAAGATAGAAGTACGGAATTTGTTGCCATTAAGAACATTTCTCAAATTAAGCTTCTTAAATGCACGAAAAATCACTGAAATTTTTAAAAATGCGTTAGCTTTCGGAACCACTCCTCCCCCCCCCCCCAAAAAAAAAAACCAAAATTCTTGGACTCGCCACTGCAGTGAACAAATGGCTATATCGGTAAAAGCGGTTCCTGACCTGGCAACGGACTGGTTCGCCGGTTTGAATCCAGGTCACGTCACTTGAATGAAACGATAGTGCATAAAGGTGGCTTACTATACTATGTTAGTTCTAGTGTATTATTTTCATTGATGGCTTTTTTCCAATTTAACTTATGTTATGGACAGCGATTTGTGGCTATTTATTTTACCAAATCACATGGGATTAATACTTTGTTGAAATAAATAACCATCAAATAAGGTTGTAAAAAATTAAGGATTTAAATAAATTTCGGCCTGGGTAGCCCGAGTTAGTCGGGCTCAGTTTCAGAATTATTTAAATTCTCTATGATGCATGTGTGGCACTATTTATCATTCTGTAAGCGAAACTTTCAATTAACTCGTACCAAAGACTTTTTAAAAATATTCCGTATCCTACAGTTTTAGAAAAATGTGCTAAAATGAAGGAGCTGATTAAATATGTAAACTCACTTTAAAAAAGGACACTTCGCTTCAACGTGTGATCGGTGTGGCGCAGTGGCAACCCGGACCACTGAACTGTGACTGAGGCTGGCGCTAATGATCTTGCAGTCGACGCGCCATTAAGCCTCAATGCTTCCTCCTCCTCCCCCCACCTTCCCAGCTGATGGCTGTAGTGAAGTCTGAAACATGACGTCATGGTATGTGCACTAGATGTGATACAACTACTATACGATCCTCAAGTTTTAAAATTGCGTACCTGCTCTTTCGTTACTCTTGTCATTTAGGAAATTAAAGTGCATTGTTTACTCAGGTGTCTCCTACCCAGAAACTTGAAACGCATGGAAATATTATGGAAATTCTGAATGAAAGCTGTAGTAAAAAGGAAAATGGCAGCGCAAAATATGAAATTGTTTTCAAATCAAGAAAAGGCTGGGCATTTCGAAAATTTATGAATAATCGAGATAAATTAATGAAAAACAAACTGAAATGAGATGTACGAATTTGTTTTTTTCTTTTTTTGCAATTGTTACAAAATGTTTACTTGGTTGGTTAGTGAATAAGTAAGTCGAAATAAAAACTTGACACGTGCTGAACGCCTATTTTTTTTTTTTTTTACTAATAACTTTCTGAAATTTATTGAAAATAAAGACGGTGCAGGGGAACATTTTGCCACTTTGACACCAAGTTGGTTTGGCAAGTCCACAAGTCAAAAAAAAAATTGGATACATTATTAAATTAACCAATTGAAAATAAAAAAAAAATCGAAAACTGAAAATTGAAACATTACTGATATTCGAATAAAAAAAAATTATGGAATAAAATCAATGGAAAATTATTACATTTTTCAATATTTTGCTAGGGGTAAACGTAAAGAAAATGAAATGGAAAATCAATTAGCTGTAGACGTTCTGTATTAGGTATCTCCATCCACACCGCAACCATTTTTTTTTTATTTTTTTTTTTTGTCTTGAGCGTCTCATTTCGGTGTGCCATGCCGACGCAAATGGTTCTTCTTTCATCGCCTGTTTTAGTGGGAGGAAATTTATCCCCTCCTGCTTGGGTGCACACGATTCGCACGAGCGGCGATCACTTTTCCCCCTCGCCGCTAGGAGAATAGGAACCCGTAGCAATCAGGCGGCGATGGTTAAAATAATTGAACTTGTAATTGGCTTCGCTATTTGCCTCACATTCTTGAAAATTAAGCAAAGAAACGGAAGGCCATTTCGGTTGCGTCGCTCGATTTGCGAGGCTGCTTTGATGAGTGTTGGTCGCACGAGGAGGGGACGCGGGAAGGGGGGGGGGTTAGGAATGGTTGGGGAAGAGTATCTATGCATAATGACATATTTGTCGAATAAGAGACTTTGTGAGCGAAGTGACTGAGGTATAACTTGAGTCTTCTGAATAGGCCAAACTCACGACTGCATATTTCATAACCAATATTTATAATTTTCGACGCATAAATTGGCGTGACGAAAAATAACAAAGTGGGAGAGCTAAACCAAAATTAGACTGAACAAATTCTTCTAAGGGAAGCTGGGGAACTTTAAGCTAGGGTTAAGAGGCTTAATAAAAAGGATAGTTTAGGTTGGGGGAAAGAGCCTAACCAAATTTGGGCCTACTAGAGGCCTAACAGCCAAATATCCCCCTAAATAGGATACCTAGCAGGGGTTGAGGAAGGACCAGCCAGTTGGCTGGCCCGAAGGCTTTCTGATTTTCCATGCTGGCCCCCTTGCTAAAATACGTTTTGGTAACCCCTGACAACCGCGAAATGGCCAGGGTATTACGGGTAATAGAAAGTTCTAGAAGGTTCTAGAGGCAGGAACCGGAAATATAATTACAAGGTATAGATAATGTCCACCTATGTAAGATTAGACACACAAGACTAAGATCGGCCATTGGCCCCAGCAAACATGCAATTAGTAAACAAGATTTGCGACATGGTGGCTGTTCACAAAAAAGATGAAGAGTAAAAACAGGGTGGGACCAGCCCAACTACAAGCTACAAATGGTCCGTCATGTTGAAAATAGTAAAGCTTGTAGTTGGGCTGCTCCAACCTGTTTTTACTTTTCATCTTCTTTTGTGAACAAGACGCCAATTTATGCGCCGAAAATTTTAAATATTGTGTGTGAAACATGTAGTTGTGAGTTCGGCCTAGTCCGAAAGCTCAAGTTTTACCTCAGACATATTTTTTTTTTTAACTGTACGGTAGTTAGGCGTTTGTTTATTGGGCCTTATTTAGGAAGGGCTATTTGAACATTTCCGTGACCGTGGGGTACATGTAAAGCAAAAAAGACAGAAATAACTTGGTTTACAAGCGATTGCTTTACGTCAGTTTACTAGTCTTCAACTTCCAGACCGTAAATAAGAGGTAGAAGTGTCCCCTCCTATTTACGGTCTGCGAATTTTTGTTTTAAAATATAATGGTAAGAGACAAGGAGTCGGCGCTACAATTTTGCTATTTTAAGCAGCGCGCGTTTCATTTTAACTCAAAACCCAATATCCGCCCACTCGTAATATATTAGTAAGCATCAGTTAAAATTTTTTTTTTCAGCTCCTCGCCCGGAAAGGCTAGCTGGTTTCGATTTAGCACCGGGGTTTAGCTCAAGCGAAAATAAAAAGCACTGGTGTACTGTTTACAAAAAGCACTGGATGTCTTTATAAAAGAAGAGTCGGCTATAAGTCAACAGTCCACTGTAACTCAAGCATGCTATCTCAAGTACACGTAACTCAAGTACTCGTAAAAAACTGTACAGAGCGTCAAACAACAAAGAAATCAAGTCTTCGCAATTTAAGACCTAGCTTCGATGGATTGATATTTCATCCTGCAGTGGCCTAACAATGCTGGTTTTATGGATTGGCTGTAAAAAATAATGAGAGATAGGCCTAATAAAATGCCCGGTTTTGCACGTCACGAATATAATAACCACCCCGGGCGCTCATTCGAGGAAATGCAGTACTAAAGGAAACCAATATCTGTGAATAGGATATGACTAACACAAATTCTGGTTGAAGCACCTTTGTCAAATACTATGTTTTGAGCAAACGCAATGCGAAGAATGCAACTGGCTCACAACTACCAGAGATCTCTATACTTTATTACCCTACTTTCATCCCAACCATTGTGAAAACGATGCTGTATAAATCCCGTATTCACACGGCTGCAACAATGCTCAACAATGGTTACATACTACTTATTCTGTACACTTATTCTGCACACTTATTGTGCACAATTTTTAGAATATTTACAAGCATGACTATCTTTAAAAAGCAACATGCTATTTTGGATCACTACTTTGGATTTCCAAGTGTTACATTCTAAACCTCCAATAACTGCAATTCTTTAACAACTGCAACAGCTCTATCGTCTGAATTATAGGTCGATTCCGAAGTGCTCCTTCAGCGAACAAAGGAAATAAGATCCTGTCCTCTCAAACTACTACCAAACTTTAGTAACAATATCCCACGTGTAATGTCCGTTCAAAGCGTATTGTTAAAGCATCATTGCTCGGGGGAACGTACTGTTGTTTGATTCCTAATTTTCTCTTCGACGAACGAGGGAAATGAGTTGCTCCATCTGTCAACATCCAAACTGTTGTAACAATACGATGCTTGCAACGTTGTATCAAATCAACGTTAAAGTATTGTTGCTCTATTGTTGTTCGAGCTTTCGTATAACAAGGAATTGAGTACTTCTCTTTTCACCGACAACGGTATTTCCATTCGGCGTTGCTACACGAAGTGAAGGTGGGGTAATAATAAATTTATAGCATGGTTTAAAATGGGCTGGTGTAAGCGATTTAATGCACACTTTTGGTAGAGCGATGTCCGAGAAGGTATAGACCATCCGAGGAGGCGATTCCACACCTCCTCGGACGTCGCTCTGCCAAAAGTGTGCGTCAAATACTTTACAGCGACCCATTGTTTCAAAATCCATGCTATAGCCATTACTGCGCTTTTCAGGTCGTTGAATTCGCAACAACATTTCAATAGGCTATGCAAGTATGCTGGTGTATTCTTTTGACGAAGTATCCTGAGTCTCTGTGGTTGACGACACCTTTATGTCAAGTAAGACGCTGGCTCTTCCGATTAAAACTGGCTTCTTGTTCCTAACAACGTCTTAAGATTTGAAAAATGTTTGAAGCTGATTTCTTGGAGAAAGAGAGAGAGAGAGGGAGGTAGTAGCCTTGTGCTTTTTCTTTTTTGGCAAGGCCCTACTTGCACGTTATAAGGAAAAGTTGTAAAGCGACCCTTTTCAGGTTTTCCCGCCTCTACCAACATTCACTATTTTTATAGCTAGAATTCGATCGACTTTTTTTTTTCTTTTTATTATTTTTTGACACCTTCGAGTTTCGGCATCATATATGTATGAAACTTGGCCGGTGTGCAGTGCAAGTGCAGCACAGTACTGACTGCTTGCGAAAGCCTAAAACTCGGGAGATGCAAATATGGAAAAATCGATATATAGTTTGGGTGTGGGAAGGCACGTTGCTTGCTGGTTTATTCGTTGGCAAGAGGAATGAATGTGGTGGGGGGGGGGGGGAGAGGTTGGGGTTGGCAAGAGGGGAAAGAAAGGAATGAAAAAAAAATTGGAAGGTCTTGCAACCCGAGGAAACCTTAGCAACAACCGCTGACGGTGCTTCTTCCCTCTTGTTATGAATTCGTCGGTGAAGACGCAGAAATAGGCGGAGGCTGTTCACTCACTGGTTTCTTCATTCTTGTATCCTTGTCTCTCATATATGTACGATCTTTCTGCTCAAGCATTCAATAAATAGCTTGAAGCCCAGGCCTCTCCTCACTTCGCTCACGTATTTGTTCACGTTCTCTTCCCGTTCTCGTCTAGTTGTGGTTCGGAATGATGCCGACGGCGGCGTTGCAATCGATAGGTATATCAAATCAAAAACAATAATAAAAATAAAAAGAATGGGTGGAATAGAGGAAAGGAGGCAAATAAAAGAAAAAAAAAAGAGTTGAAATACGATCGGCTGTATGCCGCTACAATCACAAAGCAAACAGCGTTCCATTATTGACGGTTATAAAATCTCTCCTCTGTACACCCCCTCCCACCCCTGAAAAAGATAAAACGACAGAAAAAGAGAGATGCAGAGAAAACGAACGGTGAATTTTTTTCGCATTCCCCTTTTAAGTTAGTCTTACCGTTACTTTTGAAGCAATGAGTTAAAAGAAACCGGAAAATATATAAAGAAAGGAAAGAGCAAAGCAGCTCAGCAGCTTTTTATGACGTCTTTTTGGTCATGTTATTTGCATCCAGATTGTTTTCCCAGGCCGAGATCTTAAAGAGTTCTCCCGACTAAGTAATGAGATTCCGCGATTCCGGAATCGATCCCCCTTCTTTGTGTGGGCGGCAACCAGCCAACTCAACTCGCCAAACCACCGCGAGATGGCACTCAGTCGGCAGTAATAGCATAAATGGACACGTCGTCAGTGCGTTCAAGGCAAACGTACGCCATTCAACGTCGTGCCTCCGCATCCTCCTCTACTACTTCCTCGTTACATACTCCCCCCCCCCTCCTTCTCCAACCACCATTCTTCTCTTTTCTCTAACACAGTTCGTTGCACGAAGATTACGTCGCCGTTCCAGAAGAGTTTTACCAATGAGGCTATTGTGGTTTCACATGATCACCTCGTCCAACCTTAGCTAGCCAAAATGAGGTTGCACGTGTTTACAAGGTGTGTTTATGGAGAGCGAGGGAGAGCTGAATATACATGTGCACGAGCGTCTCTAGCTTAATCCTATGGCGATACTAAACACACGTGGATTGTATGAAGTGTAGGATTGGTGGAAACACGGTGTTCCTAACTGGAGAAAAATTAAAAACTAAAGGAACCGAAAACTATACTTATAAGGTCATATTTTGGCTGACTGTCACGTTTACGCAACTTCGCGTAAACTTAGAATTTTGCGCACTATTAGGTTTTTCTTTTTACCCAACTTTGTTTGGTGCTGACATTTTATTTTCATTTCGCACGGTGATCGCCCAGAATGAGACTTCTATAGAAAACTGAGAAGTCGTCAGCCTCCTAATTAGGGAGCGTACCTCATTCGACTCATTTGTAATGAATAATGTAGAGCATAACTGCGTGTCTTTGATCGCCTCAAGCCTATAAACAATAATTACATCAGAAGTTTTTTTTTTTTAATTAAAGCCCAAAGCATTTCACCACTGCATTTTTCAAAACTATTTGGAACTTTTGCTCTCGCACATTTGCTCCCTCCCCCACCTATGTGGTTTAGCTGATATATTTTGCCAATTTGAACGTCAGCTTTTTTAAATGTGAAATTTACAACCAGTACAATAACCACAGTTTTATGCTGTGCAGTACAGTCCGTGAAAAGCTTATTTTCAAAACTGTCAAAATTGCAAAGTGATGCGTATTCTGGGTGCTCCCAAGTTCGCCTAAGGTTTCCTCTTTGCTCGTATTTCGAGACAATGTAGTTGAGATGCCAGTAACGGGTATTACCGACATGGGTATGATTTCAGCTCTTGTTTAGACATACTGCATTTCTCCCCTAATTGTGTGTCGAGTATTGAAAGTTGGGATCTTAGAAGTGCCCTGGGCGAACGTTGCAATCTCACCTCGATTGTATATTCTTGTTCCCCATTTGAAACATTCATTTCGTCTCGTCTTCGACCAAGCTGTTTGTCTTCCTCGGGCTACACTTTTTTGTAAACTCAGCACCAGGTAAGAGATGAAAGGTAGGGAAAGATCAAAGAAGTTGATAGCAAAACTTGAAGCCTTAAGGAAGTGATGTCTATCTTTTTCAAAGGGGTACTTAATTATTAAGCTGCATAAATTTTTAACTGCTCCGTATTTTTAACCTTAGGGAGAAAGAGTGCGTGGGAGGGCGATTCATCATTCTCTTTTTAAAAGAACGCTTTTTCTGGCGGAAGATTCAACGCCTGGGATTTAGACATTCGTGACACCAACTTCAGTCCCGTTTATTTTTTTGAATTGAATGTGATTTCTTTCTTGCTCTGTATATTTTATGTATTGTACTGTCGATTGTATTTTGTAAGATAGATTTTGTAACGGCGGACTCTACGGCGGCTGAGGTGCTTGTAACGCCCCCGGTTTCCTTGGTTGACACGGAGTTTTCAGTTTAAGAAATGAAGAACGAACTTATAATAAAAATGTTCATCGAGTTTCAATAATGGCGCCCGGAAGTGGTGAGCGCTGCGGTTGGTTTCGAGAGTTTTTCAAATGGCTGTAGTTATTTTTCTAGGATGAATTTCAGTATTCGGTTTTTCCCCAGTCGATAGCTGAAGCGTGTGGCTATTATATGGTGAAAAGTTTGGCCTTTTTAGTCTATTATTGACGAAACGGCTGAGGGGAGAAGCGCGAGGTCTTTTGCGTTTTTGTGCGCTCAAGAAAAAAAATTGTTCTTCGGGAAAACGAAGGTTTCGGCGGCCTGCTATTACAATTTTGTTTATCACCCCTTAGTTACAACCGTAAAGTGCACATACAATGCTTTTTGCTCAGAGGTGAAAATCTGTAGTGATGCAGAGGCTTTTATAGTTTTTTTTTAATTTGTACAATTCGACGTCTGTCATCACTGACTAACAGGAGAAAATTTTTTTTATAGTGATGTTTCCTCTCTCTTCCCTTTTTATCTTATTTCCTCTAAATTCTATGAATGTGTGATTGCTGTTTTTTTTTCAAACAAAATCAGTTGTTAAGTAGAAGGGTGTAGAAGATTATTTGTAGCCCTTATTAAGACCCCAAATTACCTATGACAACCTATGACAACCTATGACACTGCCATCATAGATGATCTGATTTGATAAATAAGTATCGTGAATGGTAACTGATAATTCCGTGGTTGAAAATCGTGATAAACTGCTCAGATAATTGTTACGAACATTATCGGGTTTAAGGTTTGATAAACTTTAATTCTTCAGTTTAAAGTTGTTCCGTGATAAAACGAAAGCCCACAAGTCTCACACAACTACAGCAAGGAGTTTAATTTCAGCAGTATCTACTGGCTTTGATCACAAAATAAAACGCCTAAAATCTTTAAAATGAATAGAGAATAAAAAAAGAGCTTCCATGCCAGCCACCATCTTGGAATGACATCGATGTCAGGATGTCATTCCAAGATGTGGCTGGCATGGAAGCAGCCTCTCCATTTTTAATGTTTTAAGTGTTTTATTTTGTGACCTAGCCCATTAGATATGGTTGAAAATTAAAATCCGTGCTGTGCAGTGTGAGATTTCAGGGTTATAAGGGAACAACTTTTAACTGTATCCTTCAGCCTGCAAACTAATTCTGCATTGTTTAATTGTTCCTAGTTCACAAGGTACATAAATTTAGAAAACCTTTAACAGACAAAGTTTAACTTGCAATTAATGCAAAAAGACCAGTGCAGCTCATTACATTTGCATAACCATTGAGTAGTTAACCGAAGATTAGTCATAATCGAAGTTTGCTACCTGACGGTAGTATAGATGACTTCAGTTGAAGCCAACAAAACTTAAACCTCCTACTTGCAGTGGCACATCACATCCGTATCCAGCTTAGTTTATTTTCGGAATTGAAGAGGATCCCTTTTTTTTCTCGTTCCTTGCAGATCACTATTATTGAACGGACCTCTATTGATCGTATGGTGCAAGCAGGGACCCTGATGACCTCCAATTCGATGGAGCGGACACATTTTAGTCCACGAAAATACAGTAATAGGCTGTAAAAACTACTGATTTGGATCAGTATAGGGTTGGCTCTCTTTCTCCACTCTCTCCCATTCCTATTTGGGGGCTGGAGGAAATGATACATGTAATGCAAGATTGATTCCTCCACCAATATTAGCTGTGAGGGTGGGTTAATGGTTGATCCAGGTGGGGGTGGAGGAAGAGTAGAGAGAACAGAAGGAAATGGAGGGGGTGGAAATGTAAGGGTATTGAGCCTGGGGGTTGTGATGGGATTGCTGCTGCCTTAACGACGAATCAGCCGCTCCCCTGAGAGTGGACCTTAATGCTCCTCCAACCCGTAAAAGACATCCGAAGAATCAAGACTTGTATTTGACTAATCCGCCTACGGGCTGCTTCCCAAGCACCCATTCAATATCGAGACCGATGTTTAGTGGCGCCAGCATGCGACTGGGTAAAGGAACAACCGCAATTACCCATCCGGCAATAGAAAGAAAATAAAACGTAACCTACTCAACCTACTGAACCGTGTTTCATTTGTTGTACGTTGGGAGTACGTTGCTAACCTTGCATTCCCGGAGGACACGCTACAGAAATACGGTAATAAACAAAACAAAAAAAAGAAAGTTAATGTCTTGAAGTAGTGATTTTGTAAGCTCCCTTTTTCATTAATGTAACGTAAGTTTTCATTATTAAAGTTTTATTTTCGACGTTTTATTAAATCACAAATTTGTGTAACATTACAATACCCTGTTTCCACTTAAAGACTGTCTCTTCTGTTCATTCATTCGCTAATGTTAGAACTTCCCACATGACGTTCGTATTCGAAAATATCAATCAAGTTAACGTTGGTCATAACCAAACAATCGCATATTTCAGCACGTGCTCGCCCACGCTCTCTTTAATGAATTTACTTGCAAGACTGATGAAAGTTATGAATAAGGCTTTCACCTTTTGTGCATTCTTAATGCAGATGCTTTAAAACGATCATCAATTTTAACTAGAAAATTACCTTAGTTTTGAGAAGTTCCATGTGGAAAGTATTGAATTTGTGCTTTTTTTTTTTGCTCCTAAGTGTTGATGTCTCCTTTATTTTATTCTAACGGGGCAGCTGCTTCGAAGTCGGAAAACAATATGGCAGCATCTGGTGTTTTCTGCTTTAAATTTCTGTCCTTTGAAATCCCTCGATGACAGCTTGATGGAAAGGAGCGCAGTTAGAGTAGGGTTCACGGGCCAGCAGTAAATTAGCCCTATTCTGCGAAGTGAACCTCGGCATTGGACTTTATTATGTTCGACGATGGGTGGCGGACGGAGAACGTCGCTTTGCGATTCAATGCACACAAGTTTATGCACAAGCGTGCTCTAAGTTGAATGAATGTGGTTGCCCTTTCTCGAAACCTCTTACGGTTCGGCTCTTTTCTGCCGTCGTGCGCTTTGCTTGGTTGTTTGGTAGTGGGTGGTTTCATACGTTCCTTCTCCTTTTGCCTTTTGTGTCCGAAGATCGTCGCTCATTCTTTCATCACCTGTCGCGGGGATAAGGCAACGGGGTTGACGGTGACGGATTGCAAAGTGAGCCAAAGGCCTTGTTCTCGTTGCGAGGCAAGAAAACGAGGCTGTTTTGGAGGGGAGCACCACCACTTGCTAATTGATTCCTATAAATCTCGCTAATGGACATGCAAATCGGGTTGTGCTTGACTCGTGCGTGGCTGCAAGGCTTCATTCATAACTACTCACAACATGCACTCACCGCGCTAGCGCCTCGCTCGCTCTCGTACTGTTCTTGTGGGCTTAGCATTTCAAGCGTTCAAAGCCGCCATCGCCTCAACCTGTCCATTAGCAGTAGAAGACCTGTGTTTGTATGCCCTCTTCAGCCATCAGTAAAGTAACCGCCGACGTGTCAAAAGTCTTAGTCTGGCTGTTACAGGTTATCTAAACTTAGCCTGCGGAACACATAAACAACCACTTTCCCACCTCTGCCACCAGCTAGTATGGAACCCCCCACCATCCACCCTCCACTACTACCGCACGCTTGCCCTGCATTATGTAAATGAGATTATCCTCTTATGAATATCTTCTAATGCGGCGTAATTAAATCTTGGCTGCCACTTGGCATTCTTAGCGTGATAAATCTCACCCCTCTCCCCACCAGCGTGCACTATCACCGTTCACCATTGGGTTCTTCCAAGACCTCAAATCGACCAAAGGTTAAGACCCTGCCCGGGGTTTTGCATTACGGCCTCTGCAGATTCCTTAGAGACCTTTGCTACGTTTGAGAGTTGTTGGCCAGTATGTTTGCTATGTCTGTTTTGCGTTTGCCGAACGTGCTTCATGTGTTAGGTACCTCTAAGCGTAAATATTGTTTTGCACATCCATTACGCTAAATATATTAAGCTCGCTCTGCTAGCTTGCAGTTAATTTTACATCCTTCCTTTGAAAAACAAATGTTAAACAGTTGTTTTTACACCCTTCGTTTGAAAATTAGATGTTAACACAGCATTTGAATTGCGTAAGGTTTTGTACGTTGCATCGTTTTTATTAATTTATTTACAGTAGTCTAATCAGGTACTTGTGAGTGGTAATTACAAGAAATAAAGAAAAATTACAACCAACCCAACAAAGAAAAACAATAACAAAAAAATGGTAACAAATACTTTTAAGAAATGTAAACAAAGCAGCAAGACTAACACAATCAAGGAGGCACCTTTTCAATTGATTAAATTCAGAATCCAATTCTTAATGTGGTTTTTAACCTTTCTAAAGGTGCATAAGCTTTGGAGATTAGTTGGTAGCTTATTCGATATGTTTGGGAAATAAAGTTTGTTGTGCATTTTAAGGATACCAAGGTAATTTGGCTGGTTACATGTAGACAAAATGTGATTGGCTCGGTCAACATTTTAACAAATGGATTTCTAGCATTTTCCTTTGTCTGTATGTATTCACTAAAATTTTACTGTGGAAATGTACACTAAACAAAAAATACTGTCTCCGGATTCTTGTGGAGCTGAACAGTTTCTAGAAATTGTAATTTTAGCTAGTTGGCATTTCTTCATCCGGATAAATGCCAACTCACAGCTTCATTAGTGTTATTTTGCTTGCAGAAGCCATTTAACTTGAAAATGCCAATTTACAAATAAATGACGAGACACAATACAGCCAATATAATATTCAAAATATCAGCTCCATTGTGTTTATTTGCTTATTACTAATATTTTCAGCTAATTTCGTGTTTTGTGACAATTTTAAAGTTTGTTTTACTCGTATCAGATGATAATGTGTATCTAATATCTAATTTATAAACACTTTGTAATGGTGTTCGTTTAATTTCAATGTGTTAAGGGGGATGGGAATTAGGCTTTATGGCACGTCTACAGCTTGGTCATTAGCGCCAACCTCAGTCACAGTGCAAGTGGGCCGAGTTGCCGTTATGCCAGACACTACAAGAGACGTTAAACAAACCCCAACTCTAGTTCTTTTCCTACATCCATACCTCTTGCAAAAAATTAGAAACCCCCGGACAGGGTAAAGGGTGGGATATAGTAAGTCAATTGTGACATATTTAAACAGCCTAGTTTTTCATCAAAATGGACTAAAATCATTAAATTTACTTCTTGAATTATAAAACATGAGAGCCAGAGGAATTGAGCAGTGGCTTATAGTTAAGATTTAAATTTTTCTTATAGACCCCAAGTCGAAATCGTCACATTGTGAGCTGTATCTAATCTGCTCGGCCTGTTTACCGTTTATTTTGTATGCCACTCCAAACCATCAAACCGGACAAGAACTGTTCATATCTAAACATTGTCTTGGTATTCTCAGCGAGCGTGTTTAAGAGACTACTCAATGACTGTAGCCTTAAAGCTTTTCTGTTAAGACCTGAACACTGCACTTGATTAATTGTTGTTTTGGATTTTGTGACTAGGGGTATGCTTTTTTCCCCCTCATCCATTCTGTTTTATAGTTACAAGTATTTGGAACTATACTTTTTTTTAATTATTTGTGGTAAGGGAGTTCGTGGCATCAATTTGGTATCCTTCCCTCTGGCATTGCTTCTTATTATTATTATTATTATTATTATTATTATTATTATTATTATTATT
>JAHWFP010176845.1:44014-87403 GCA_023313725.1 Lithobius niger
AAGCAGGA
Source organism: Lithobius niger (assembly GCA_023313725.1). NCBI lineage: Eukaryota > Metazoa > Arthropoda > Chilopoda > Lithobiomorpha > Lithobiidae > Lithobius > Lithobius niger. The sequence continues at coordinate 44,023 of JAHWFP010176845.1, forward strand.
GGGGGGGGATTGAGGCTTAATGGCGCGTCGACAACTTGGTCATTAGCGCCAACCTCAGTCACAGTGCAGTGGTCCGGGTTGCCACTGCACCACACATTACAGAGATAATTTGCATGAACCATTCTTTGCAGACCCCTATAGCCCTTTAAAACAGCTATACTAAAAATAGAAAGATCCATTCGAATAAAATCACAAGAGCTAGATATCATAAACCATTTCCCGCACATCGAAAAACTGATTGTTGTATTCAATGTGGCCAATGGGGGGGGGGAATGAGGCTTAATGGCGCGTCGACAGCTTGGTCATTAGCGCCAACCTCAGTCACAGTGCAGTGGTCCGGGTTGCCACTGCACCACACATTACAGAGATATTATTCAAACCCCTAATCTAAATCTTGTCATACATCTGTACCTCCTGCAAAAATTGAAAAACACCGGACAGGAGGACAGACTTATCGCCCAATTGACGCACAATGTCATGCGGAAGATGGAAACGACGACGAAAACCATCAAGATGGCAACAATCAACAAGGAAGTGCCGGACCGTAAGTGGCCGCCGACACCAATAACATTCAGGAGGGTCAACCCCCCGCAAAAGGAAACAGTGACCAATGGGCCAATGTGGCATAGGGCCTTAGGGCTTCAGGCAGATGACCAGGAGTGGTTAACGCTCGTTAAACCCTTTAGCCAATGAATACAGTGTTGTGTCAGATTCAATATGGCCGGCGCTTAACATGGCGATCTGTCACTAGCTCTCGTGCTTTTAAACGAACGTGTATTTTTATTTGTAAGTACAACTCGAGTCCTATAGGGGACTGTAAAGAATGGTTCATGCTCATTATTAGTTTTTATGCAGGTGGTCAAGGCCTGAATGTGCAAGGAAGAAAATTATTGAAGTTTGTTTTCTTATGAAAATTACGTGGTGACGTTCGTCAGTGGCATCGTTTTACAATTATTATCTTCTTTTTTTTTATTACTACCTTTTTTAAAAGTTTGGTTGATGAGACTAACTGATTTCTAACAATAGTTTTCAGCAATTTTATTTGACACCAAAACAATTGCACTTTCAGTAACAGAATGATGAGACTACCAAAACAGACACTGTTTTATCTATGTTCACGTTCTACATAAACTTTACATAGGCAAATACATTTTGAAGCGTTGTAGAATTTTGAATTGGATCTAACTTGTATGTTTAGCTGCTATTTAACAGTAATATTATGTTTTATACTATATAATCTGCCATATTTGTATTAAAATGCATTTAACTGAGAAATTAGTTTTTCCCAGACCTGGTAAATACCATGCCAACTCTGATTATTAGGAAGTTAAATGTGTTGGCTAAGAGACTATGATGTCCGGTTCATTGTTTTCAGCGGCCTGAACACTATACCACTAGGGAGAGTAATATGTATTCTAATTAGTGAGGGGCCTTCTATAAATAATATCACACAAGGTGGGGAAAATGATACATGCAGTGTGTGGCAATGGAGGCCTTATAATTTACGACGTCGCATGAGGGGAGAGATTGAGGCTTAATGGCACGTCGACAGCTTGGTCATTAGCGCCAACCTCAGTCACAGTGCAGTGGTCCGGGTTGCCACTGCACCACACATTACACAGATATTATTCAAACCCCCAATCTAAATCTCGTCATACATCATCTCGTTGCATGATCATATTTACGGAGTAATATATTATTTTGCAAACAAATAAAGGTAATGTTATAAAAGTATAATGGTTTCTATTCAATAAATGACTCAACCCAATATTTACCGTTTTTATAGTCAAATCTCAAGAAAAACGCCGAAAATTAATTTGAAATCATTTATGGATGACTCTACTGGCTACCGTTGAAACTGTTTAATCTTTAATTAATTTTTTTTATTAAATTCAATTTTAATTTTAATTATAAATTAAATTAAAATTGTTAATTTAATTGATTCTTCGATTAAATTGTGCAGTTTAATTGAAACTACCCAATTTATAAACGTAAATCATAAGGTATGATTAACTTATGAATCGTTATTTAATTTACTATTAATAAGTGGTTAAGGCAAGTATTGTGCAAACGCCCGAGCAAAGAAGGCCATCGGTCCCACCTACGCGCCACTGGATTAAATTAAAATCTATCCGCGTGAAACAATTCAAACTACGACCCCAGTTGTTGCTGTCTCTCCTGTAAGCAACTTCATGGGTTGCTGCCCGTAAAACTTTCCCTGCGTGGCTCTCCTGCTTGGGTGGCAGCCAGCGACTTGGCGGTGCTTTGTCCACCGTTTCCTATACGGCCAGCATGCTCAGCCTGCATCGTCAATGTACAATTTTTTGTAGAAACTATACGATTTGATATCTTAACGGATAGTAGGAATTGATTTCAGTAACCAAGTTAGCAGTGGTAGTATGTTGTGGCAGTGGTAACGTACTCCCCAGCTTCTGAATCGGTACTTTCGTAGGATAGTAAAAGGGTTTTTCATCAGGCGATTATGGAGCAGTATGTCCCGTTGCTACACTATGTCCCTTTGGGTCTTCTGTAGCGACTACTAGCATTCAAACGTTCGCTAGAATGGAATTGTCGGAAAGCTACACCATTTCGATATAAGTACGTACTGCAACGAACAAATTTTGATTCATAAGCGTATATTTTAATATATCAACTGAATAATGGAAATAGGTTAAATTACTTAGGGATGACACTGATACCGTACTGGTCAAGACGCATCAGTGAGAATAAGTTGTTATAGTCTATGAATAGAAGAGTTCTCAAAAGAAAGATTTAACATCGTAAATTATGACGAGTTGTCATTGTATGAGGGGACCTGGCTTGCTAAGGCTTCCTTACACGTATTTATTGTGGTTTTTTTTTAAACATACTTTTAGGGAACTTCTTTTGACACTAATAAGCTGAATGAGAAAATATTTTAAAATGCTTTCTGACATACGGTAAAAACATTAATAGCTAGTTCAAAGATCGTACAGATATACACTTCCGCAGTACATATACCGTACAGATATCGACTACCGCACTACAAATACCGTACAAATATATACTCACGCAGTACAAATATTGTACAGGTATAGATTCCACAATACAAATATCGTACAAATATAGACTCCCGCAGTACAAATAATGTTCAGAAATGACACACTCGTTCCTTTTTCAAAATACATCACTCTATAGGTTCGCCAATCTGTTGTGTACCTCGGGAGTCCCTTCTCCGTCCAACACTTTTTTTTTTATAAAAAAAAAACTAAAAAAAACTACGAAAACAAACGTTCATTTACTAAATGGCGTTGCAGCCTTACGTTAGATTTTACAAAGAACAAGCCGGTAATATTCATAATCCTAACAAACAACAAAAAAAAGGACTGAAAAGCATCTCTGTTCAACAAAGAGGGCTAGGGGTATTTATTACTCCTTCCTCCGACGGTATAAGACTCGATCGTCGTCGGTCGGTGTAGTCTTGATTGAAGTTTCTCTTTAGTGAGTAAGGTAAGGAGATTCCCCACTTCGAATTCAGGACGACAGGCGGCGCCTCACGTCACCACTCATTGGTTGGCTTGTCTTTTGCACTGTATTTGGGCTGTCAATGATGGGAACTATATTGGCTTTCACGGTTTCACTTGTAGGCAAAAGCAAAGGTGAAGGCAGGCAGTGCCGTCTGGTGGGCCAAGTCAAGCAAACCTGGAAGACGGAGGCAAGACGACGATGTGCGAAAACTCATCGCCCAGACAGCCAAAGTCTGCCCGGATCCATCGATTTTTTTTTCTACGTGGGGGTTATGTAGGGTTGGAGTGGCTGTGTTGAAAAAAAACTAGTGCTAATTTTCGTAGCATTGCTAATTTTTTGCGTTGGAGTGCTAAGCAGGTAAAGGCCAGTAGGAAATTTAGCACTCTTTGTTGTCTGCATAACAATATGCCTGAGCGCAGAACCACACACAACCAGCATGGCTTAATTAATATCCACCCAGATGACGATTCGTTAACGATTTCTGGGTCACTTCAGAATTTTGTTTGGACCCTCTGTCATTTTAACCACGATGTTTGTATATAAATATGTATACGCAAATCGCTGTAAATTATATAAAGGAAAGAGGAAAACAAGCCAAACAGCGAAAATCATGTAGTAGAAATAACGTAGTACAGAGCGTCACCTTTACGCACTAACGTTTTTTCGGAGTGGCGTGACCCGGGTTCAAACTGGCAACCCAATTCGTCCCCAGATCACAACCATAACGCCTCCATCGATATGACCACTCCTCCACTGGCATAAAGATGACTCACGGAACCCGTTGTTAAGGTCACAGCAGTGGTCAGACTCCATTCGGCTGAGAATGCTTGCAGCCATAGACAATGGGGAAGAAAGACAAATAAATACAATTAAAAAACATTACCGAAGGTGATGGGAGAAATGTTTTGCTATGAGTTGAGTTTATTAATATTGAGAAGCATATATAAGGAGGGTCATAAAATTGACCAACCCACGCACCACAAGAGCAGATGCCTCGTGTGGATTGGGGGCACAAAAATGAAACTCCAGCTAACACTGAGGAAAGTTATTTCCAACAAACAGAAATCAGGGTAACATGTGAGAAATTATAAGAGAAAAAATGGAAAGAAAGGAACTCAGCCCATCACGTTTTTTCAATTAATATTACCATACTCATCATGGGACTCATTTAGACAGCTAGAATATTGCAACCAACCAACGAATTAATGGCTCACTCATAAGAGTCACAGGATGCGCTGATTGAGTGAGCAAAGCGAACGAAAATCAGCGTATGTTTAGTCTTAAGCAAAACTGATATCATAGGTGGTCACTAAGCATGACAAGACAAAAGGTTTTCAAAGAAACTAAATTTGATGCCACGTGGACATCAAATGATAGACCTGACCGCACTAATTTTTCAAACGATGCATCCAAAGTCATCCATGCTTCAGGTAATAATACAAGTAAAATTAATGGTTTTCAAAACATGTTCACCGTAGCCTAAGGATATACATCGATTTTTTTTTTCCGTAAGTTGAGATGGGATGTGGGAAGAGGAGGAATGATTGAGAAGATGCGCGAACGGGGAGAACGCGTGCTTCCGTCCTGTTAGCCTGCTAATTCTAAATTTTCCGTCACGGTGCGTTCGTGGCGAAAGCTTTTTTTTTTTCGTTTTTCTTTGTGATACGGTCGTGAGGGAGTGTTGGAAACCCCTATATCTGCGACCAACCCACATCAAACACATCCAGTCGAGGTGAAAAACGAAATAATTAGATGGCGATGAAGCGGTAGAAGACGATTTTTTACTCCCCCCCCCGCCTTTTTTTTTTGCCGCCCATTTTCTTTCCTTCCAAAGACTTTTCTTATCTATTATCGGTGGAAACGAAATTGCAATGAGAGCTAAAAAAAAAAAACTTACTTCATTCGTGAAAAAAAATATACGAAACTGGTGATGATGCTTTTAAAATATTTTTTGCCATCTTTTGTTGGAAATAATTTATAAAATAACGGAAAACGTTTCGATAGTGAAAGTGTGTATTTTTTTTTGGTTAAAAACATCTTTTCTGTAGCCTAATTCAGGAATGAAGTAAATTCAGCATGAAGCAAATAAATTGCCTGGGAACGACCATAATATCGAGTATATTTTACTGTATGCCGTAATACACCTGGTACAGTGCCCCTGTAAATTCAGGAGGTACAGATGTGTCAAAAGGTTAGATTTGGGGTTTGTTTAACATCTCTTGTAATGTGTGACGCAGTGGCAACCCCGATCACTGCACTGTGTCTGAGGTTTGCGCTAATGACCTCGTTGTCGATGCGCCATGAAGCCTCTATACCTCCCCCCATCCCACTAAATTCTTTGGTAGTGGCTTCGTCTGAAAAATTCTGGGTGTTACTCTGTACGAGTAGGTGCGTGACCGTAAAACTTTGGAAACCTCTTGGTCGGCTCCGTTTCAACAAGTAAACCCTGTTATGATATTTTCCCTACCAACGCTGTTAAGGTGCAACGCATTCTAAGTTAGTTAGGGAGTGACGGATTATTAGGCTTAGTGAGTGTGCGCATACTCTAACATGCAATCACGTGATTGTAGCATAGGGCGTGGTATTCTGACATGGGTGATAGGACACTTATATATACGCCGGCACGAGGGTTTTGATTTCGTCGGCTGCCATCGGCCTTGGAGGCTCGTGGTTGGGCCTAATGCTCGCCGCCGTGGCTTAATTCAGCGTCCGCTGATGAAAAATCAATGGACGTACAGGGTGGTAATCTCACGTAATTATTGCATGTGCAATGAAACTCATGCAGCTGAGTGTGGACCAGGTGTCACGCAGCCGCCCAACCCCCTCTGCAGCGAATTTGAAAGCCTCTCGCCATAGCGAAGCGGGCGTTTCTTGGTCAATTTTGTCGTGAAAGCCTTTGTCACGGTGATTTGCAGAGAGAAAGTCGTTCTGGGGTTTAAGGGGGAGGGGGTTATGGCTTCTCGACCAGCCCAGTGTTGCGTGTGCCTCTAATTCGAACAATGGCTGTCCAGACCAAGAGATACCCACACGGCTCTCTCTACTTCGTAAGATGTGACAATTGTAGTCAGCATACCGTAAGTTGAATATCGCCATCTTGATGGTGTTTTCGTCGTTTCTGCTTTCTGCGAACCTTAGTGCGTCGGTTGGATCAAGAGGTGTACTCTTGTCAGGGGTAGTGTTTGCCCGTTTGTGAACTGGTCACACCAACCTTACTAATGGCTTCGATTTGAGGGCGGTTATCCTTTCCGAATGTCATTGGTGTTGCCGGCCATTAACAGTCCGTCACGTTCTTGTCTATTGTCACCATCTGGATGGTGTTCGTTGTCGTTTCCACCTTCCATGAGACATTGCATGTCAATTGGATGGTGATTCTGTCCTCCTGTCCGCAGTTTTTGTAGGAGGTACAAAATCTAGGAGGATAAAATCTAGATTTGGAGTTTGGTTAATAACTCTGTAATGCGCGGGACAGTGGAAACCGGACCACTGCACTGTGGCTGGGGTCGACGCTAATGAACTAGCTCTCGACACGCAATAAAGCCTCAATTCCACCATCCCCCATACCATAAGTGAATTTTTGTTCTTCACCTATTGACGGAAAGAGGTGTTTCCTATTCCTTTGGTTCGGTTCACCAAGTATAAATTGGGAATTCAACTTTACGTACCAGCTAGGACTTGGAAGTAGTTCGAGGACTTTCACTGTTCGTAAAATTACGATACAGTAATTTGTTTCGAACATGTGTTTCGTGTACAAAACATTCCTCGTTCAGATCAATTTTCGACTTAGAACTATGCCTACCCTTCTACAGTGAAAGAACTGGAAACAAATTAACAGTCTTGTGTACCATAAGTCTATGGAAAATTTGTAACTGTACGGTTCTTGATTTCCCGATCGATCTTGATCGTTCTTGATGTCCGCAAAAGCCATCAAGAATATTGAAGATTTAACTCTTGCTCCATAAGAGAAGAGTTTATTCAGTGAGCTACGGGAAAAGAATTTCGTTGGATATCAGAATATAAAAAGCATAGCCAGAGTTTCAAACTGTCAGCAATAAAACCGTTCGCTTACAGGTCTTGTGGGTTTATTGCTTCGAGTACAGTGCCCGCTTGTGGCATGGTTGCTGACCACGAGTCTCCCTCGCTTTTAGAGCTGCCATCTTTTCCACTGCCCGAATTTTCCACTCGCTAAACCAGAAGCTCTTGGAAGAATGGACAACAACCTGTCTGGACGTAACGGACGAAGTCTTTTACTTTCTGCTTCCTTAGCAGAGGAAGGCTGAAGGCTATGGTCTGGAAAACGGGTGCATATATATCTCTTGCTAGAGGCCGTTAGGTCTTGAAACAAAGAGTACTTGGTGCCATTAGAGTAACCCCTATCCCCTTGCCCTCAGGGTCCCTAATCTATTGGTTCTTCAACCACGATTTCAAGCAGATGGACAGTGTCCAGTCTCTGCTTGAGGGAAAGCGAGGGTGAAAAGAAAAGCTGGCTGGTCATCTCTGTAATCTGGTTCAATGGGCGAACAAACGGTAGAGAGCACTTGACCAAAGGTGCAATGAACCCCCCCTAATAGCTGACCAATGACTATTTAGCCATGATACTGAGTGAAGCGAAAAGGCTTGCTTGTCACACTACGTAACGTAACTCCTGTAGTTCCTCACAACAGTCGAACTTCAGTGGATATTTTTCTCGAAGGAAACTTTTTTTTAAGGTGGACGAACGTTTAAACAACTCTTGCTGAAAGTAAGCAAGCAAGTCTGTAACTCTTGCTTATTTAAGGCGTGCTTATTTAAGGGCACGTTTACGCAGCCACTCGCTTTTGCATTCTCGCATCTAGAAGCTAGAAGTCACCTCAAATTCCAACATGGCGGCGGTTTTATGTCTGCCGCCTCGCAACGAAAACAGCAAATAACGTGAGTTCAGAGGCGTTTGGGAAAATTGTTTCGTCATGACGAATTGTTTATATTATTGGCACGGATTATAAGACTGCAAGTATTTACTCAAATGATGTCGGATTTAGCTAATTCATTTAGCGTTGTTACCATGGCAGTATCACCTTTGCCGTCGAGATTGAGTTCTAGCTGCGAGAATGTGAAGGCGAGTCGCTGCGTAAACGCGCCCTTAATCTCTCACTTTGCATTGTCGCAGCTAGAAGCTAGAAATCATCTGAAATTACAACATGGCAACGATTTTGGCCCCGCTGGCTCGCAACAAAATAGTCAATTATACGAGTTCAGGGCAACGGGGGAACCATTGTTTTATCAGGAGGAATTCTTTATCTTACTGTCACGGATTACACGGTTGCAAGCATTTACCCAAACGGTGTCAGAGGTATCTAACCCAGATAGCGTGCTACCACGACAATGCCACCTTTGCCATTGCTAGTAAGGGCAGGTTTACGCAACGACAATTGTCTCGCTCACTAGCTTTTACTTGGTTAATACTAAAACTGCTAGCTGCTTCTCGTCTTTACTGGAGCATGCGGCTTTCGAAATGTCTGTACGAAGTAACCATGGCAACGATGTGGAGGCAGACTTAAGTAAACAGCGCAGGATGTGTACATTTAAACAGGACCGCAGATGAGGATGGAATAGCTGACTTTGTGTATTCTGTTTGTTTAGTGTTGTCTGTATAAAGCTGGGGAATTATTAGAGTACTACCGTTAACTTTGCCTTTACCCTGTTTTAATTAAATAATAAAAAGCTAATAAGATGCACAAGTACACAATAAAATTGCGACGTTTCGAATCGGATACGAATCTTTTTCAAGCAATACTTAGTACTAGACTGTTTGGGCTGAGGAAGATGAAAATAGCCGACTTTGTGCATTGTTGTCTGTATAATGCGGGGTAATTATTAAAGTACTACTATTATCTTTGGTTTTATCCTGCTTTAGTCAGGAATGGTAAGAGTTAATACTGGGTTTTAGTTTAAGCATGGAAAATTCAGAAACACTGCGATGAAAGCACGGAAAAAACGAAAGTAAATTATACACAATCAAACGTAACTTTGAGCCACCTAGCCTTTTGCGCAAAGGTTTAAGGCTTTAAGTACTAAATGATTAATTACTATTTTAATAAGCCTGATTACTTCGATCTGCTGTGTTTCGTATTGATTTGTTCTAAGCCTTCTATTATTGGAAATTTACATGGTCAACATATAATCAATAATGTCCTGAAAGAGGACATTATTTAATAGCATTTTTTTATAGCGAACGAAGAGAGAAAAAGATGCAGCAATTCAACTATGCAAGTTGAAAACTGTACTATTTAAGTATTTGTCGGACAACTAATACGACAATAAGACAATAAAAAAACGGAAACTTGATTTATCTGCCATTGTACCAAATTACCATTTTATAATTTGACATTTTTAAGCCATAATTAACATAAAGTTAACATGACTAACCAGTTAAATGTAATGCATTTCCAAGGGCAGTTGTCTATTATTACGCATCCCAGGACATCCCAGGATATCGCAAAACATACCAGGGCTTCCAGTGTAGCTTCTCTCCCCCAGTTTATGTATCCGACACCTCTTGGATCTCCGATGTCGTTTTTCCTTATCACGTGCTCGCACTGTAACTTTCCAGGCGTGGCAACAGATGGTGCCCATGTTCGTGCTTTAAATTTCCAGTAGCGATGATGTTGAACCCGTTGTTACCTAGACGCTGCCCCCACCTAAAGACGGGTAAATTTAGTTCTAATTATTAAACATTCTGAATTGGTGTAGCTTCTTTTTTCTTTTGTGCATTTTGAGGGCGGTTGCACCTTGGAACTCGCTTCCTGATGTTGCTGTTTGTGCAGTCTCAGTGGGAGCCTTTAAACTAGCTCTTGACAAAGTCCATCTTTACAGTTCTTGACGCGACAGTATTAAATTTAAACTAGCGGAGTCGCTCGCTTCGCTCGCTCATTCCGCGTCGTCTCGCTGCTCTCCCCCTCCCCCTCCCTGTCTCGCCCCCCCCCCATCTAATTTGCCGTTCGGTCGGTAGATGGCATCGTATGTTCACGCTGCTGGCCGTTGCGTTCCGGGCGCAGCTACTATCTCAGCGGGGCTTGGCTGCTACTCTTATAATTTGCCGTTCCGTCGGTAGATGGCGGAGATGGCATCGTATGTCCTGATTGCTGCTGCCTGCAGATGGCTGCTGCCGGCTGCTGCAGATGGCCGCGCTGCGGAACTTGTGTAATTATATATATAGATTGTGCTGGAGCGGTGGGGCTTATTGCCCTTCCGTATCATTTCTCTATAATGATTAAAGTGTGTATTATTATTAATTACGCACTTTCATTATAACATATTAGCTCTTTTTTTCTCACACTAATTTTAATTTTAGTGGAGCATAGGTTTTGTGAACAGAAATCAGATAAATTCACGGAAACAAATTGGAGAATTCAAATTGGACAATCACTGGAAATTCTCTGGAAACTTTCGAACTCTGAATGTTTCCAACAACCTGGAGAACTCGGGGAATTAAACTACGTTTAAAACTCTTAGAAAACTTGGGGAATTCTCTGATTTTTCTCACAAAAAAAGCCTGGAAAACTCTACGGAAAAAACGAAGCCGCACTTATCACTGGTCTGGGCATAGGTGCATAAACACATTACGTTAGCGCATCGTGTATTAAAGGGTTACAATTTTTTTCTTTATTTGCATCTAAAAGTTCTTTAAATGGGGCTACTGCGTGAGCCCTACAAACGTGTAAAACTCGTAGAATATGTGAAAAATATTCTTTCCGAAAATAGTGGTAAATATCGTGGAAATTGACGTCCACAACTCTGAAAAACCTAGAAACTCGGGGAAATTTACGTCATTGTTTTAGTGGGTACCCTGAAAATTGTTTTTAAACTTAAAACAAAACACTTGATTGTTATGACTACTCGTTTCTAACAGAGTCGACATTTCTGCTCCTTCCCTTCCGAGAAGTTCTTGTTAATCGTATGTATTTGAGGACTAATTTGCAACAGAAAAATTTCCTTCAGTATGACTCCGAAATAAGCCCTTTGTCTGCTGCTTAAGTAGCAATATTAGATGACTCGTGCTTATGAAGCTGAAGTAATTCCATGTTTCTGTCACGTAAATCGAAACGTTTGTTAGGAAGCACGGAAGTTCACGAAGCAAGAATCCAAAATGTTGGCTTGCGCAATATCGCCCTCATTAGCGAAGCCTTTGTTTCTTAGCGTCGGTTAGCATTAATTATCCGCTTATGGATAATTTGGCGAGGAGTGGAATTCGTTGTTTGTGTCATTGGCAAAACAGGCATTGCTATTCTTTGGCGAAAACGTGGGAAATTGATCAAAACATGCTGCGCGGAAGGCGCGCCGCATCACAATTTAATAGCGCGTGCAGCACTCGGGCATCCGACTCGTCTATAAATTGTGGTTTAGGTAGGTCCAACCAGCTGTATACTTTAATGTGTGGAATGTTGGCTGTGGTTCAGATTGCAGTTCATAATTATCGTCGCAACATGGCGTTAATTTGCATTAATGTTGGTGCCAATGGATCCTTTTGTTAAGCTTGTCGTGCTGAGATGTCGGCAAATTTGCCTAAATACCCTTTAATTGCTGATATAGGTGGATGTTTCTTTCTATTTTGATTTTTTAAAGTTATTATACTTAAAGCAATGTTTATACACGAACTGTATGGTGTATATACCATGTTGAATATATTCTATCTTTAAATGATTAGCTCAAGTACTACTCCACTGCTTCTTGTTATGAAGGGTATACGACTATACATATATGATCTGGATTTAGCCGTTATGACTTAGCATATATGGTGTCCCAAATTTTTTGGTAAAATCGTAAATTTCTTTCTCAGTGAATAAGTAAGACAAAGATCATTCTTTTAAGATGTCATATTTCAATCAACTGCAATTGTTTAAGACATTCTGAATAAGATAGGTTTAAGCAACCGGGCGGGTACTTTGTAAAAGTTTGCACTGATCAACTAATTCAATGTCCTTAATTAGACGAGGTGACCAGACAGGGCTTGCTACCAGTCAGTGGCGTAACAAAGTGTCTCTGGACCCATAGACAAAATTTTTGGTCGGGCCCTCCTTCATTTATTGCCACACCCCCCCCCCCCCAATCTTTGACTTTTTCGACTGTCTTAGTCCAAATTATACGCACACTGTAGATTGTTTGGTTTACGTTACCCGAACAACCAACAACTTTTCAGTCCAAAAAAATTACTTCGTAATGCAAACAGACAATAATGTTTGAAAAAATTTACGAAAAAAACATGTCTGTGTGGCATTTTTTAGCCTACTTAATTGTCGAAGTATTGTAAGCTTTGCTTAGTAGCTATTACACTTGTTAAATGGGAACTTGGACTTGCTTATAACATATTGTACTTTGAACATGAAATTTGCATACCGTAGTTCACTACTTGAGGCTCTCACGGCGATACTTTCGGCAAGTTTTTTTCAATGCAAAAATCTCAATGATGTTGTCCATGTCCATATTTCGGCGCCTGGTGGGCCCCCGAGTTGCAGGGGCCCGTAAGCAATGCTTACCTGGCCTACCTGTACGTTACGCCACTGCTACCAGTACTACGCTCTACCTTGTATTTAAATAAAATCTAAAATTTAAACGGAAACTATATTAAAACTACAGAATACAGGTAAATACAAAAGACGGATAAACTTTACTTAAAATAACATCCCAAAATTAATTGATACATTCTTGTTCCATTATTGTTTTATAAAGGAACAGTTTTCTACAAATTGTATTAGTAAAAATGATAATAATAATAATATTTAACAGCTCGACAGGGAAGGGAGTGAAACCTATTCACTCACACCGGGTCTTAGTTAAATCGGGATTGGTAAGCCTGAACCCCCCCCCCCCAAAAAAAAAATGCAAGTTTCAGGTTAAAACCATTTAGTAAACGTAGTCAAGTCAACCCTATTCAGACGTAAAAATTGACAGTCAAGTCGAGCTGTTCACCACTGATGTCAAACAGGGGCGACTTGATTAGGGAAACTGATGTCTGTTTGCTGTTTTGATAAATGAAAACGCTTAGTTTAAGTGGGTATCATGTGAGTGTTATGATTTATCGTAAAAGAAATTGTCAACTTCCAACTCAAAAAGGTTGTGAGTGAATAAGTAACAGCAAATAAGTAAGAAAAAGATCAGTCTTTTAAGAAGATGTATTTTAAGCAACTGTAATGTAAGCTGTTTAAGACATTCTAAATAAGATAGGTTTGAGCAACAAGGCACACCGGGCAGTGTAAAAGTTCTTGCACTGATAAATTCAATGTCCTTAATTAGATGAGGCGACCAGGCAGGTGTTGCATACTCCAGGAAAGGTCTAAAAAACCTTACAGGTGTTTAACAATTTAACAAAGTGGTTCTCACAAAACTAGAGCTAATTTCTGTAAATCTACGTCTACATTTACAGGTGCTAAGAAAAATACAGGTGCAAAAGCAACCCCCTTTTAGTGTGTCCTGTGCAAGCTGCACCTAATAGTATTCTCAACATTGGCAATATTGTAAAACAAATAACGTACACAGAGAAAAGAACCTAATGATTAACGATTAGCGTTAGCGCCAGGTGTGCCACAAATTCCTCCCCACACCTTTTCTCTATTCCTTCCTTAATTAAAAGGCTGTGCAGTTCAGTAAAGCAACACCGTCTGTTTTGTGTATTACGTGGTGGCACTGCAGTGGTGTTTGTCCACATCAAACTGCCTTGCGTTCTTCACCATCCAACCGCTTGTTCGCTCGGATAGCCGCTCACAGCCTGTATAATAACAACATAAGGAAACTCCGATTGATTTCAAAAGAATACAACATTAACAGCGATGGGAGATTGATTACTCTAATTACCGGAAATTCTTATCAGCAGGAAGTTTGTGATAACTTTTCCTCGTGACGCCACAAGGAGAGCACGAGAGTTAATGGGCGTGCATGTGCCCGAGTGACTTGGTTGAGAAACAGAAGAACGAAAACTTGGGTGGATAAAAAAAAAAAAAGAGTGCATTATCGACACGCAGGCAGTTTGGCAAACGCTGCTGCGCGTCGATCTTATTATGGACACGTAAAGCCTTGCAGCGGGTCCTCGTATCGCGCGCTGCTGCTTGGTTTGAAATGACGATGGTGATGATGACGGTGTTGTTGTTGTGGTGGTTTCGTTCATGTTGTGTTCAACTGCATGCGATCGAGTAACGTCAAGCCGTCAACCGCACGCTCCTTCAATTTTTTCCACTTTGTAAATTGGACTGCTAAAGTTTAAACGTGTTAGCGCTAACGTGGTTTCAGAGGTTTTTTTTTTTACCCTCCTCTTCATTTTGGTTCTTTTTTCCCCCCCTTCTCTTTCGTTCGCGAGTTTGAGCTATCTATTTTCATTATATTTCCATTAACGCAACTGAACGTCAAGGTGCACGCCTGGGATGTTCGTTCTATCCGACAGGTAACGTTTGCTTAATGTGCTTCTTCAATCAGGCAAACACGGTCTATGTATGTACATTCGTCTTTCGTAACATGGTTGAATTGAACGGTGTGGTAGAGGTGCCCTCCCAGCACGTCTCTGTTGCATACTGTCCCATCACGTTTACGGATAATGGACAAGTACCGGTGAGGTACGCCTACCTTTAAATTAATCAGAGGTGAATCGTGCGTGGGCGGGGTTGCTGCCTTTGATACAACGCAGATTGACGTTCAACTAAATATTTATCCAACGTGGGTGTGACACTTTGTCCCTATTACGTGATATGAAACTCAAATAGCCAACTTTACCCTCTTGCATGGACTTTTAGATCGAATGATTAGGGTTGTGAATCCGCAACAAATTAATTAAACCGAGTGTTGCTAAATTGGTCACAACTCCTGGTGAGTGCACCAAGGCTAAGACAAGAAACGAAACCACAATACAGTACTTACTATTAGGAGTGCATAAATATGTGCACTCCTGGAAGCGGCCATGTTGTAACTAATGCTTCTTATTCCATCTCTCGTACAAGGTCATCTGGGAAAGAAACTGTCAGTTTCGTTTCTCAGATACAGACCAGTTGATTAAACATCGCTAGAATCTTATTTTGCCAGAGCAGCACTAAAAGACATCTTTTTCCTCACGCGCGTGAACTAGCATTGAGTCGGGAGGTGAAACACGCTATTTTTGCCCCAGTCGGCCTTGGCTTGCAGTAGCCACCTGCTTTGCCGCATCGCGCTCGTGGAACGCTATTGTAAGCGGAGTTGCCGCATACCTGCATTAATTGTTACCCAGGTGGTATTTTTCCGCATCACACCTATATAGCGTATTTTGAACGGTGTTATCCGAAAAAATAGTTATAATGAGTCTTTCCAAATTTGACCGCCTGGGGTCGCATCCATGGAACCTGCGGCAATATCACCATGGATACTCCCTTACATGCCGCTCCTGTTAATACTTGACAAAATATTAAGACTACAACTAATGCAAGGTAGGATGCAAACCAAATAGCATTCAAGATTTTGAAAATTAAAATAAAACGTTAAAAGTTAAAAGTAGTGTTTGGCTGCGGTTTATGCTAGTTTATGGCACACCCCGTTATTCTTCGCTCAGTTTTTAGTTTTTATTTTTATTTTTTGATTCAGCAATGCTGTTACTCGTTTGGTTTGCATCCTACAGTTTCATCTGGAAATAGGATGGTTCTGTTTGCTGTTTGGTGTTGTTTTAACTTCAATTTGTGAAAAATCTTAGTTATCTTTTGTGACTCTTGATGATAGAGTCAGATTGGGCACGAAACGTCGAGGTATTGTTGATATTTTTATTTTCATCTTTTTGGCTTTAATCTACTCAACTTAATGTAATAACATAATTTATTAATGAATTCATAGTAAAACTGGACTATTACCTTTGTTTAAAGTTATTCACAAAAAAGTGTTTTATATTTTTTTTTAAATTAATATATGAAATTGCGAAGTAGAATAATGTAAGAACTTTACAATACAATGAGGCCTTTTTATGAATCAATAGTGAAATTTAAAATTCTTACACTCCCAACTAAACCTCAGAATCAGTTGTAATGCAAACGCATTGTGTGTTCTTGTCACGTCAATTTCTAACTTAAGGTCTTCAAAGAGGACCAACAATTCAGAATAGCTGCAGTAGCGACCCAAAGGCTCTAAAAATTCTTTTTATTTAGATAACTTGCTACCAGCTCTCCCTCTCCTTGTGCTCAATTTATTTCCGAAACACGGGCGACATCCTAAAAGCTGCAACTTCATTAGGCTATAAAATTGTGATGTATGGGCGCTTCATTTCCCCAGTTCACGACTTTCGAACACGGTCGCCGCCGCTGTAAATTATCAATAATGCCCTGCTATTTTATTAAAACGATTCCCCTTTGAGACGTGAAGACCCCTCGAACTTCATCCTATTTGTCAGAATTTCCAGTCGATTTTCAGCAAGGAAAATCGTGGTCAACCGTTCAGTCTGACGGAGCGGAAGGAAATGTCGGATACAAAAGAAAAAGTCAAATTTCCTGGTTAGCCTACACCCTTTTCAGTTTAGGTGGTTGCTAATGGGAGTGATGAGGAGTAATTACGCGAGGAAGTTTTCTGGACTCGTTCTGATCCTATAATCAACATGAGCACGAACGCATTCCTGGGAGGAGGGGGTTAAAAGTAGCAAAAATGAGGATCTTTGAGAATAAAAATGAACGAGGGAGGAATTTCGTTTTGCAAATGTAGGCTTCTGTTAAAAGTCAGACAATTCAGTTTCGGAAACTGAAGTCCTTTAACTGGCATAGGCCTGAGGAGAGATTACGCGAAGAAATTCATGGAATTTTTTTTATGACCTGTAACAACAACATGAGCACGAGGACATTCCTGGGAGGAGGAGGTTAAAAGTGGTAAAAATGAGGAAATTGAGGATAAAAATAAACAGGGAGAAATTTCGTTCTTCAAATGTAGGCTTCTGTAAAGTCAGAAAATTCTATTAGGAAACTGAAGTCTTTTAGCTGGAATATAGGTCTGAGAGGAAATTCGTGGAATCTTTGTGCATCTTGTAGTCAACATGAAAACGAGCGCATTCCTGGGAGGGGGAGGTTAAAAGTGGTAAAAAAAAAAAAGAGGAAATTTGAGGAAAAAAATGAACGAAGGAGGAAATTAGTTCTGCAAATGTAGGCTTCTGTCAAAGTCAGAAAATTCTATTTGGAAACCTTACGTTTTTTAACTGGAATAGGCCAAATCATGGTATACTTTGAATACGCTGTACAGTACACGTCACTGTGTACCCAGCTCAGTCCCTACACGAATTTGTACTGGTACCAAAGTACACAATTCGACTGAGATTGAGCTGGTACATAGTGACACGTACTGTCAGTGAACAGCATGTTCACAGTGTACCATGTTTAGGCCTCTTCTAGGTTAATGACGACAGTGACTGTGTAACTGTTGAAACACATTTTATGTACTTTGAGTCAAAAAGTACACAAAATATGTCCTGCCAGTAAAGAACTCGATTGAAGGCTGAGCTAGTACGTAGTGTACACTGTCTATGTAGCGTAAAAACCTGTCTCGGATTTGCCGCCTGTCTGACAATAATCTTCGCTATTAAAAGCAAGGTATTCCAAAATACAGTGATGTGCGTGAAATTTTCCAAAACCGCATTTCATAACTGCACCTTCTTGGCTTTACCTACTCAACTTGTATCCAGATGTTTTTTTACCATTCTGATACTTTACGTACGCATATTTTAGATAAAAGAAATGGATTTCCGAAATCGGTTTGCGGTTTCGCAAAACTGCGTTCTTAACTTTTCCGATTCCTGAAATAAATGTCTCGTTGGGTCATCGATAACTTGTAAAATCCGTCCCATACTTTCGGACAACGCGCGTTGTAATGCAATGAAGACTTTGCGGTGACTAATAACTCATTAAAGATCGACCCTTCCCATTACCGTAACGAGTTAAGCGTGGCGCTTCAGCCGACAGCAATAATGAAGGCCACAAATCAATGGCCGGACAAATGGAGGGACGGACGACCGGACAGTGGACGGGCGGACAAGCTCAGTAGCTGACGACAACGAACAGATAACAAGAAGGGACCGCGCTGTGGCACTTGGTGGCACGTATTGTAAAGAGGAACGCCAATTAGACCCGCCTGCAACGTAAACGATATTCATTTGTTTAAACTGGATACGTTAATAATTAAAGTTGGCTTGGTCTTCTGTTAAGACTAGAAAATCCTACCTTAAAGAGTACGGTCGATGAGCAACTGAACGCACTCCGTATACCTGATGTCGTCTGAAATCTTTAAGGCGCCTGTTTACCATTTCGATACCGTTGCCCATATTCGAAACACAGCATCCACGTTCTAGTTCTCCGTCATCCAATAGGCTGTTGTGGGTCACGTGATTTCGTTTTAGTTATGATAATCGTGGCGCTGCTGCGAATAGTGTTCCATTTTGAATTTATTGCTATTTGTATTGCTCGAGATTCTGCGGTGCTGCATCTAGGAGTTGAAAAAGTAAAAAGGCGCCTTTAAGTGGGGCAGAAGGGGAGGGGCAAATAGTGCCTGTAGTTGAGATAAAATTTGGTTAAAATTGATAAATAAGGTATTTATTATAGTTGACAGTTTTATGAAAATTTTCCTTTAAACCACTCAAACCCATCCACCTCCCCCCCTCCTTTCCACAACGCTCCCACCCACCTTTCTCGACCCCTTAACTGAGCTTATCGTTACATTTTGAATTCTAGCTTCCTTTGTCACTCACGAGCAAAATTCCTGGTTACGCTACTGGCGTCGATAACTGTGTTTTCTTAACTTCGTGTTTTACTGCTATCAAGAAATACTTTCCGGTAATTTTCGCTTTTTCGGTTAGGAAACCCCATTAATAAATAAAAAGCCATACAGTGGTGCTCTCCAGTAGGTTGCTCCAAAATGCCGCTAGGCACGCAAACGTCGCTTCGTGGGTTTTTTTTCGTAGTCTTAGTCCAAGTTTTTTTTAAGTCCCATTCGTACACAGGTCAGCAGCGGATTTCGACTGTACGTCGTCTTGGATCACAGTCCAAAGCTATGATCTCTCGGCTGCTCTTTGCTCGGATTCCTAGGACAACTTCACAAACCTCGTTTGTACTTGAACATAGTTTTTTCCGTTCATCCCTAACACGAAAATGCAAGTAGTCGAGGGGTTTAGGTCACCTAGAACAACTTAATTCTTTTGTAGCTGAGATGATTTAATTTTGAACCTTATGATGGAAAAGAGGGAATTTCCTCTGCATCAGGGACAAACGGTAGGTAGAATTAAAGCCTATTTTGTATTGGAGGAGGTATAGTCCAGCACTTTGCACCTTGGTTACTACGTCTGGTCGAGACTTTTCCTTGAGCTCTTTCCCTGGTATTGAACAATCTGTGATCAGTTTAAGTAAACGACACTTAATCACCAATGATCACAATTTGCATGAATAAAAAGGTGTAGGTCATCTAAAATAGCTGTCCCTGGTAAACTGATGTGGGTTAGGTGGTTTGTTCGTTTCACATTATTTCATTTCCTAAGGTATCTCTCGTAGATTCCTTTGCTTCTAACCTGTCTTTCACAATTCTAACAACGATATGTTCTGGTCTTTCTGGTTCTACGAGGCAATCTTTGGTTAAATCCTTGCATAAACGATGACTGAAGTGATGACCTCCATTAAGATCGCTAATGAGGTTACGAAAGAAAAACAATTCCAGCATCACTACAGAACAAATCTCTAATTTTTTGTCACGCATAATTACAGGCGCCGGAAATTAGAAAGCTGTCAGAATGCAACTTATATGGGGTTTGTACGAGGTGAGAGGAGGAACAGGCAAAAGCCCCAAGTGTTGGTAGCTATTATTTTTCAACTCTTGCTGTTCTGCGCCTCACCACGTTACGTGTAAAGTAAAACATACTGATTCCCTGCTAGCAGGTGCAGGATTGGTTTTTTTTTGTGGGGGGGGGGGGGGGGGAACTGTGCTTGCCAAAATTGAAGCACTTTGGGTCCTTAAGCCAGTTTCTCGAAATGGAGTCCAATACTGGCTTGGTGGACAGTGGCTGCTGCAGCAAAGACGCACGTCTGCCATCTATCTGTTTCTCCGATTCCCTGTCTTGTCGTTGAGTCTGTCTGACTTTTCTCTCTGCCTTTCGTTCACTCCTCTGCATCGGCGGCGGCCAATCAGTCCGTGAAAGCAGCGGCCATTTCGGAACGATGGTCCGCTTTTATTTATCGCACTGTCTGTTTTTCTGCCGGGCAACTCTGACGGTCATGGGTTGTTGAATGAAAATCCCAAGCGCGACGGTCTCACTAGTGTGATCAGCGTTGGGTCGCCCGCCTCCAAGACCGCCTTGCCTTTCCACTCCTCCATCCCAACCCGTCCCCTCCCTCCCCGCCTCTCCAACACCCCCTTTCTTTATCCGAAACCTTCAATCCTCCAGCATCTCCTTAGCACTGCCCGCCTCACTCACAATGTGTAGCGACCAAGTGACTTGGGGCAGAGTTGCAAAAAAGAGGAACAAGAAAGAAGGCTACCCTTGACGTCACTCCAGCCGTTTAAGGCTGACGGAAAGAAAATGCTAGCTGCTGTATTTGATCGAAATAGGATCTTATGATGGGTTGCTTTGTACGAATCATATTTTCTGGGTAAGGCTATTTTGTTCTTGAGAAAAAAAGGGCAGTGAAAAACGTGAAAAAAAAATTTCACAGAGAAATTTTTAACGTGGGTCTTTTGATGGCCGATACGCCATTTTTCACTACGTCCACAACACAGACAAAACTACACAACTACATAAGTTGTGTTGTCTTGTTTGTTTGATGTGAATGTGTTGAAAATGATAGCTTTTACGTTCGAAAGCTCCAAGTAAAAAAATTCAAATGTAAAAAAGCAAATATTATGGGTTTTGTCGTTTGGATATACATTGAGTTTGGTGGTAAACACTTATTACATTTTTTTTCTGTCGTATACATTTTTTTTTATTCTGTCGTTTTCTTAAAAGGATATATCTGCTTACTATTTTCGTGCATCCTACGCGAAGATGTCTTTTGCAACATTTACATAAGTTAGAATGAATGTGGGAAAACTGTTTCTCACGAGGTGAAAGATATAGGAAAATGAAGCCCTTACAACTAAAGGTTTGAACTAAAGTTGCAAAACTGAGCAATGCAGGAAAGCCAAACGTCACTTTCACTAAACTGATTGTTGATAATGGTATGGAGCATTTAAATCGAAATTTAGTAACATGTTTTTATTGCTAACTGATTGCTATTACCTTCTTGATCTTACGAACAATGCCGTCATCACAGCAGTACGATTACATTTTCTTAAATGTAACTGCCCCCATACCAACCCACGTTGTTTAATAATTGTAAACAAGTTTAAGTGGGTTCGTAAATCAAGACGGAAATGTTGGAATAAACAACACATGTGCTTTCAACAACATTTATTTGCTTTTGGAAATGCTAACGTCATAACAAAACGATTGCTTCCATTTTAATAAATAACTTCAGGTTATGAAGAGTAAAATCACCAGTTCTAAGTGAACTCCATCAATGTCAACTGCGGCTTGGTAATGGATGGGCACAGCCCTTTGAGATCCTACTCGATCAAAAGTTTGAAATAGCTCGAAGATATATTACGAACAACAACAACATGCCAGTTGGTTGCGGCATGAACAAATGTTTTCGTTTTCTGTTTGTCAAGCTGGGAAGAATTAATGCAGTTAACTGATGATCAATAGTATTGCTTTCTGAAACATCAATGCAGCACAGAAGTTAATGTATCACTTCTCTGAAGATCAGAAATGCTAATATCTCTGAACTGTGGTGGTTACATCGGAATGGCTTTGTTTCCGCAAATGTATGTGTAGTGATAACTAATGCAAACCTGCCACCATTAGTTCTGTATATATTGTATATCATTAAACTTTACTCGGAATATATACACACCAAGTTCGTAGGCCATAAGTGTAATTGTAAATTCACAGCAAACTAGCATTAATCTAAGCATAATAAGGTAAATGTAGTTTATGGGAGATGTATGGAAAGGCTAAAGTTCAAAGGTAAAGTTCGAGACAACTTAAAGGAAATAGAAGTTGGTTGGTTTGGTAACAATAGCAGGAGTTGGGAATTTTTGAAAAATTCATTATGTACTGGAAACCACTACGTTTTTCTGTTCATGGTAACTATTTGACTTTTCGAGTTTTGTTTTGTGCTACCATCTTACAGTCTCCCGGACCACTGCACTGTGACTGAGGTTGGCGCTAATGACCAAGCTGTCGACTCGCCATTAAGCCTCAATCCCCCCTCCCCCCTCTTACAGTCTTGGTACATTAGGCTCCCACTATTTGTCGTACACTTTATGAAAAATTGTGAGTTTTGAAAAATGGTGAGTTAAGAAAAATGGTGTTATTACCACGTCGTTAAAAAAGGAGTTGAAGCACCTTGCAGTTGCACACCATAACGGTGTTAAAAAAGAAGTTACTTCTGGTATTTTCAAGTAGCCAGGAGTACTCGGAAACCAATATTTGGAGGGCGCTGTAATGACAACCTGAAAACATCCCCCAAAGAGCTCAAAACTCACCAGTTTTATTTAGCGTGTACAATTGCAACTTGATCACACACACAGGAGGTATGAAAATGAAACACATTTACACGAAAGACTACAAAGTCTCTGAGGGTTTTAAATTTTGCTCCAAACTTTTAACAAAATAGTCATAAAGTAGCATATAATGCGTTACGTAATCCCCAGAATGGTAAAAAAAAAAAAGCACCTCGATTTAAGTTGAGTAGTTGCACCTTCTTGGCTTATACCTGCTCAACTTACGTAATTCTCGACTTTCTGCACCATCTTTAAGGGTATTGGGATGAATTACTCAAGATTTGTCAACAGTGTCAGTGGCAGAGCTGCGGGGTGGCAAATGCCACCGGTTCCCGGCCTGAGGGCTCCGCCCCCCCCCCCGAAAAAAGATTATTTACATTTTAAAATGAGTCTAAATTATCTTTGCCAAAACGGCAAGACACTTTCAACGAGACAAGTTTTATTTTCGTTGAGTTGCCACGAACGACAAACAATTCAAATAGACTTCGAGACAAGAGTCATTGTCAATTGACTCTTTTTTTTTCTTTTTCTTTTTTTTAATAAATAATATTAACCGAGAAGGACAATACTGACAGATCAGGGTCCGGATACCGCCTTCGCAATGCCAGAGCAATGTACAGAATGG
This sequence comes from Lithobius niger, assembly GCA_023313725.1. NCBI lineage: Eukaryota > Metazoa > Arthropoda > Chilopoda > Lithobiomorpha > Lithobiidae > Lithobius > Lithobius niger. The sequence continues at coordinate 67,691 of JAHWFP010176845.1, forward strand.
AAAGTAGAATTAATTTCGAATACCTCCTCCGAAGGAAGTTTGTCAAGTTACAACGCTCAAGACGCATCCGGAATACAGAAGTAGAGTGTGTCAACAAAATGCTCTCGGTCAGGGCATTCCGTACACCAATATCATGCAGGGCAACATTTGTTATCGTGTGTTGTGTTCTTGTTGTAGTACATTCGTTCCTTAATTTGTTTGTACTATAAACTGTATTTTAAAGATTTAATTTCGAGCCTCCCATCTGTCCGTTCCCTATCATTAAAAAAATGTGGTGGCTCATAAAAAAACGCACGAGATGAAAACTTTCTAAGTCTAAACTTATTCTTCCAAGTCTTTTATTTTTTTTAAAGTGAAAATAGGGACCATTTAACTGGAGTACAAAAAATTGGTTCCTATTTTTACTATAACAAAAAAAAAAAGATTAGCAAAAGTATGTACTTAAAAACTTTTCAGCTCGCGCTTTTTTTATGGGCCATCCAGTATAATAAGGGGATATAAACCGCCACTGCAAGGGTTTGCTTAAAAGGCTGGACTTTTTGCTCACTCAAGCAACTTTTTGAAAAGCCTTAAATGCTTGGAGGCCGAAGTATTAAAGATTTTATTTGTATAGTGGCTGGTATAATAATATAAAGAGACGATGCTCTAGGCATCCACCCACCAAAATTCCCCGGCGGCAGATGTTAAGTGGAAGAAGTACCACCATTATTACAGTTGTTTTTTGCCGCATGAGGGAGGAAATCGGAGTACCCGGAGGAAACCCTCGTGCAACAGGCGGGAAACAACCGGAGAAAAACCCGTACATATACACCTTCCATCGCCAGGATCGAACCCGGGTATGTACGAAGCCAGAGATGTACACTGGGACCAGGACGCCTATCGAATCTGACGCCTCAGTGCTCGCTGCTACCCGTGCACCTGTTGTCGTATAGTGTGGCATAGTGTGGTATAGTCCTTGTTGTCGCCATAAGACGTGAGCTCTTGCCTACTCAGCGTGGATACACACCAGCTTAACGTAGTTTATTTTGGAAGAACAAACACCCATAGAAAAACAAAGCTGCTGTCTTTAAAAATGTCTTATATAGTCCTCAGTTTGAAATACACAATGTCAACAACAGTGCACACAAGCTCGGTAAACTCCTAAAACGGTGAGGGAATTTATGTTAGCTTAACCTGCAGCCTCAACACTGCAACAGAACACAACAAAACATGCTCCGTGCCAAAGAATGACATCACAGAAAAAGAAGAAGCAAAAGAAAGAAATAAAGAAAGAACCCCTCCTCAGCAATGCTTAGAACGCAGCTTTGGCACGGAGCTGGTGTCGGACCATCTGACACAGAGACTAACCGACGACAACTGGTCCATTTCACGCCACGCAACGGTTGACTGTATGGATGATGCGTGGCTAGATCCTTGACTTAAAAATAATTTTTCTCTCATGGTGTCGTTCTTTTTTTTTTTTGCCCTTTTTTCTTTGTATTTTTTTTCCTGGCCAAAACGTTTGTGTGTCAGCCAGGAGCAGAGTAGCGAAGATCTCTTTCTCGCTTGCGCTCTGCAAGTTCATTCGCTGACAAATAGGGAGAAGGGAGCATAAATTGCAACACGGAAAGAATGGAGGGGGGGGGGGAGCATGTAAGGAAGCTCTGCTGCCGAAGAACCAGAAGAAAGGAGGTGCCTAGCGCGTGAATTGAGGTGCCGGCACGCGCGCCGTAATACGCTTCCCACATATAGTATACTATATACACTGAAAACGTTGGCATGCCTTCAACTTGGCAGCATCTTCATCTTCGTCTTCTTCTTCGTTGTCAACTCAATGCGCTTCAGCTACATTGCTTCACTGACTGCCTTCGTTGGTCTGTCTTGTCTCTCCCCATCACGAAGCCGTGGTTAACGGCCTGCTAATTCTCAAGCAAATTATCCCAGTGACCCAACAGTGGATTGGCACGGATTCTAAGTAAAAGACATGTATTGTGTTCCTTTATAGTACATCCTCCCGTTGTATAACTTGCATTACAGACAAGCTTTTCAATCTGTTAGTTTTATAGCCACTATGATTTTTCCTACTTAGCCCGTAATGGGTAAATTCTTAACTTTTAGTTAATAAGCATAATTAGTGGAATGAATTAATGAATTGATGGTGTTCATTGTTTTTTTATCATGCAACTCCACGTACTTAAGTTGGTTTTGATTTCAATAGTTACCCAAATTGTAAAATTTAGGAATTGCCTTGATCGTTTTAATGTAGTTAGTGTTTCATACTGGTTGACTCGACTTGTCGAATCATTCATTTGGGTGTCATTACCTAAATTTGATTTAGACTTGATTTAAAATGCTTTGCTTTGAAGTTGGCGCTAATGACCAAGCTGTCGACGCGCCATTAAGCCTCATCTCCCCCCCCCCCCCCCCCTTGCTTTGACGTGATATGATTACACCTAATTGTAGCCATAATCACAATTCAGCTCGATTCTGCAAAAATTCAAATAAAATCCATTAACCGAAATCATCTAAATATCGGGCACGTTCCTAAATTTAACATCAATCTGCCCTGAATTGAGCCTGATTTTTTATTTAGTTATATGTGGAGTTAGAAGGAATTGGTTTTTTTCCTGAATCAGTCAAGAATTGACTGAAATTGGGTTGAGATTGGGCCAACTGAAAGTCAGAGAATTAGAATTGATTTGTCACAATGAAAATTGAAAAATAAATTTTTTTTTGAATGGATTTGAAATAAGTAAGTTATTGGTTAGAAACGAATGGTTATCGATTTTTTAACCAACCTGGGTTGATTTGGCTGGCGAGACATGCAAATACGTCGAGGGGCGGAGCCCCGAGACGTAATTTGCATATCGAGCCAGCCAAATCATCCTAGCCGTGGGTTAAAAATCAATAACCAATCGGTTATAAACTATAACTGATTTATATCACGGTTGGGACGTACAGCTCACTCTTATTTAATTAAAACGTGCTTGTGTTTTGTGAAAATTGCTTCAAGAAAACGTTGATATCATTTTAGGTTGCGGAGGGGGAAGTGTGTGATAGACGGACGAGTCAAACTTTGTGGAGGGAGGGTGGGGTGAGAGTTAGACAAGCGTCGGTTGGGTTTGGTTTTTCGCTGGAACCTCGCTCGTGCTTATCGAAGCCTTATCGTGTTCGGAGCCAATAATTGGACATGTGAGACAACAGGGATACAGTGACATTACTAGGACGCTCTGAGAAGGTACGTGATTCATTTTGTGCATTTGTAGTTTGAGAATTGTTAAAAAATACGGTAATAGGGTATTGGTACGACTGAAGGTCATTCCACTTCAGTTTGTGGAGGGAGGGAGGGAGGGAGTAGGGGGGGAGGTAACGCCAGTGAACAAGCTTGTGGACTAGACATGTGAGAGTTTGCAGGGATCGGATTTCATACATTTTAAGTAATTCGTTTTGTACATTTTTATTGCGATACGTTTTTTTTTTTTTTTTTTTTTTTTTTTGCACGCTGTATTTGGTTGTTGGTGTGTGCGATCCCGGTCGCGTGATCCGAAAGTGTCAAAAGTGTGGGTTATCAGCAAAAGTGTAGGTTATCGGCAAAAGTGTTGGAAAACTTGATAACCCACACATTTTTAGCGATGACGCACACTTCCGGTGTTGGTTAACGGGATTTAACCTACGGAAATTTAGCGTGGCGTTGAGTTAGCGTGACGTCACAGCCGTGGTATAATGGTCGTTGTATTGTCGAAAACAGTTTTTAAGTTACTTATTTGATGATATATCAGAATCTGAAAGTCAAATATGAGGGTTTAGAGGGTGGCGGTCACTGCAATGAACACGGTGAGAAACACTTAGAATACTGGTATCCCTACTGTATGGAAAGAGGCATGGAACATTGTTACCGGAAGGTATTTGCTGGGTAGTTGTTTTGCACATAGAATTAAGTAAGGGTTACTTCATTACTCCAAGTTTCACCACGTTCTTAATTATGTTCAAGTTTGTATGAAATATTTATACAAGTAAGTAAAAAAGCAAAGAAGAATTACTTTTCCTAGCGTATGTTTCCTACCTGCAGTGCGAGGAATGTAAAATAAATGTCAGTCCTCTAGGGAAATTAGCCCTTCAGCCAAACAGCTCGAGTGAATTTGTTTACCCGGTTTCCTTTTTACATTTTTAAGTTTTGTGGAATGGTGAGTTGACAAAATGGAACACCAAGTAAAATTAAGCCTGAAACACTTTTCATCTATACTTAAGTTTTAGTTCAAGAGATGCCTTATTTACGTAAGCATACCTCATGATGCAGAATCTTAAAGGCAATAATTTATAATTATTTTGTTGCCCCTCGCCCACAGCAAACTTATTTTTTAATCCAAGATGGAAGCTCAAAATCCTTTAGGCTTATGGCTTTGGTTCTATACTAACTGACGTTTATTATTTAACACTGAACTGAAGGCGTCTGTTTTGTGGCTTTGTTAGACAAATTAATAAGTCTAAAGTTTATTTTTTTTTTGACGAATAATTTGACAACGACTCTGAATCCGAGAACGACTTTGCAAATTTCAATCAACTGAGACAGACGATGAGACCTACTCAAAAGTTTTCGAAAAGATTATTAAAATGATATCAACGTCAAAATTGGTGATGTTTTGTAAAGCGAACCCCTAAGCATGATTGCAGTTCACTGATAAAAGTCAGTTTTAAAGTGGGGGGTGGGGGGGTTGAGGTTTAATGGTGCGTTGGCAGCTAGGTCATTAAGTGTCAACCTCAGCCACAGTGCAGTGGCCCGGGTTGCCACTGCACCACACATTTCAGAGCTGTTAAATCAAACCTTAAATCTAGATCTCGAATGAATACGGTTCATGAGTGTTTTACAGGTATAGTACTCGTGGTTGTTAGGCTTAATTAAGATGTTAACGTAATAATGCCTGCAAAATTACGTTAATGCACCACTGTTTAACAAAAACCTTTCCTTGGAAACATTTTATAAATTATTTTCCAGCTGCTTGTCAGCCACCCTTATAATCTATAATTTAAAATTCATAATCTATTAACAAAAAGTAATATTGACCTGCTGTTGACTGTTGCTTGCGTTTATGATCTAGCTATACAGGCTGGAGGATTTATAATGCAGTCGGGTTTAAAAGATTGGTGAAAAAAACCAAATGGTTTTATTATGGGTTTTCTCAGGTCGGTTGGACCTGAAAAAACCCGCTGGGCAAACCCCGAATTTCAGTTTAGGCTGCTGTCGTACTGTACAGGGGCGAATGGAACTTCCTAGTTTGGCGAAGTGCTAGAATCCGAGTCCACCCTCCTGGTCTTCATGTACTCTGTAAACATATATTCAGTTTTGTAAAAGAAATACTGGCGTTTTCCAATTGTTACAGTTTTATCATTAAAACTAAAGTGGATTGCCATTTACCTTTTGCTTAGATTTTCTTTCGATGCGATGAACTGTGCAAAAATGTTGAGTGTCTGAAACCGCACCAGTTCTGAAATGTGGTACCATCAAAAACCCATCAGTTCGTAAGAAAATATTGCCAAAACGTGTACCAACATCGTGAGCCATGATCCTTTTGTAATGCTCCTACATTATTGGCTCTTAAATCCCAGCGATAGATAGCTTACGATGTAGAAATAGAAACTTACACGGTCGATGGCTGTTTGCACGGCTTTCTTAGATTACACGGCTTTCTTAGCAACATTTTCCCTATAGAGAACAGCTCTCTTCTGTGCTTGTTTGTACATTGTCGTTGGCGCAGCCCAGGATTATCACTAGATGGCATTACTAGACAGCGGATATTGCAGCCGCTTCCAGGCTTGTCGCACCCTAGCATAGTCGGAGATTGGGCGTTTCGTATCTCTAAAAGTATAGTATCTCTGGTTTAATATTTAACACTGAACTGAAGGCGTCTGTTTTGTGGCTTTGTTAGACAAATTAATAAGTCTAAAGTGTATTTTTTTGACGAATAATTTGACAACGACTCTGAATCCGCACCAGTGCTGAAATGTGGTACCATCAAAAACCCATCAGTTCGTAAGAAAATATTGCCAAAACGTGTACCAACATCGTGAGCCATGATCCTTTTGTAATGCTCCTACATTATTGGCTCTTAAATCCCAGCGATAGCTTACGATGTAGAAATAGGAACTTAAACGGTCGATGGATCCTAGCGCCATCCATCCAGACTGTATCTTGACAGTAGCTGGATAAATCTTGTCCAGAGTAATTTATGCGGACCATGATTTCGATGTGTGCTTCCCAACTCTTCGCTGGCTTGGCTTGCAGCCGACCATAACCCCCCCCCCCCCACCTCTATGTTACCAGGTTGAGGTTACTACACGGGAAGTCCAGTTGGAAAATGTGTTCTGTAATCCTCTCCCCCAAATCTGGGTTGCGGTTTAGCCCATCAATCTTGGACTCACGGTCGATGTCATTATTCCTACACTCTCTGTGGCAACGGTTTATTAGAGAACCTATGCATCATACCTGTGATGATAGCTAGCGGACGGTTGAGGGCTATTAACGAAGGACTTGCCAGAGTGGAAACAGATAATGATAACCTATGCTAATTTTGTATTGGTGTAAATGCCATGGCTTTAAAAGAAGTTAAATCTGATGACTTGTTTATCTTATTTCCTTTCGAAATAGTCATTTTGAAAGTATGGAGTGGTCGAATGTTTAAAAGGGATCAATCTCTAATTCCAAAGTGTTAAGTATTAAAAAATACGTTGTAAAAGCACTATGAATAGAATGTCAATAAAATGTTACCTTTATTTCGAAGCGTACAAAAAGTTGGCCTCATTATTCAACGTAAAAACAATAAAAACACACCCAGCTACTGGAGCAGCCATTTTGTAACTTACTTCCTCATCCCTCCTCCAGGATAGCTGTTTAGGAAGCTGGGCGTTTGTTGTTCTTCAGTTTTAGCTTCTTTTTTTTTACCGTGAATAATGAAGCTGACTTTATGATATGCTTCAAAATATCGGTACCTTTTTAAATCACAATCAGTGCATAGTGGTTTTACATTGTAATTTTTATCCATGCATTGTATTTTATGCTCTAACAATACAGCTTTTCTAAAGAATATTCGGTACTCTGTTATCATGTTTGCCCCGGTAATAAGAATTCGGCTTGAGAAGCGTGGTGAAATTACCGTGCATGACGATCATAGAATGACTACTATTTAAAAAAAAAAAATGAGTGAATAAGTTGAGTGACTGAAATAAACATGAACCTGCTCCTTTTTAAATGCTCTGCAACTCCTCCCTATTTAAGATGAGTTTAGGGCAGTTTTACCCCTCTGTACTGACCCACCATTATTTAGTACTTGCACCCCCTCAACTGTTGGGGTAATACCTACAAGAAGGTAATAGCCCATAGGTGAAGGTGGAGGCTTAATGGTGGGTCGACAGCTAGGTTATTAGCGCAAACCTCAGTCACAGTGCACTGGTCCGGGTTGCCACAGCGCCATACATTACAGAGGCGTTAAACAAACCCCCAAAAGTCTAGATCTTATCATATATCTATACATCAAGGTATGGGAATGTGTATCAAAATGTAACTCTCTGTATTATTTACACTGCATGAAGTATCATATCTCAGGTGTTAAACAAACCCCCAAAAGTCTAGAGCTTATCATGTATCTGTACATCAAGGTATGGCAATGTGTATCAAAATGTAACTCTGTGTATTATTTACATTGCATGGAGTATCATTTCTCAACCACTACATCACACGTTTACATTGTAAGGATATACGTTGTGGTCAGCGGTTTTAGAGTTGAACACGGAAACCAAATGCTTCACTGGATCTAATTGACTATCTTCTGTGTGGAGAACGGTGGTGCGCAATTGTGTGCAACAATAACTGGGGAATTTTCTGTCTAGCAGCATCTGTCATCTACCATGAGTTAGAAACTGTGCAGAGGGCAAGCATCCGCGCGTAGCAATATTTCTTACAACAACAAGTAAACATGATGAGAACACCCCCACCCTTTGCCGTTCATCCATGCCTCCCACTCTCTCCCAAGCAACACAGCAAAATTCAGAGGTGGTTCACATCTCTGTGCCTGCGTGTCTCGAACAAATTCCGGCAATGCAAAGTGGAGCCTCGCTTTGCTTTTGCTTTGCATAGCTGCTTGAAATCGGGGTGGGTGGACGGGTGGGTATGCCTCCCCGAGCACAACCCAACCCCAAGAGCAGCGCTCGGGAATTTATTGCTCCCGTTTGCGGTCTCATGCGAGGGCATTGTTGCAGCCAAGTCCTTCTCGTGCCAAGCCAAGCCAGGGCTCGAATGATTGGAATCAGGTTCCCACAGCCCTAGCATGTCTCGCGCGAGTCATTGAAGACAGGGAAGGCGGGCCTCGACAGCCGAATAATTCAGTGGTGCAAACCTGCAGCAGCCGCCATTGCCATAGCTATATAAGCTTCCAGTATAAGGATAGCAAAATCGACGTGACGCAGCACCGAACGAACGAAGAAAGAAAGGAACGAAAGAAAGAAAGAACGACACGAACGAACGAACGAACGAACGAAGTCCTGAACGGTTGGTTCGCTTTGCAATGCCGTTTTATTGAGCGTGATGCCTGGTCGGACCTACATCTCATGAATAACGAAGGGGGTCTATCTCTCTCTATATATGTGGGTTCCAAAGCAGGTTAATAAGCCGATTGACGGTCCAGGCCTGGTCTTTATGGACGGTTGCTGATAGCCGAACCAAACACCCACACACAAAACGTTCTCTCCTTCCTTCCTTTTCGTTTTCTCCATTCCATTCGCAATGACACAGCTTAGAAAGGGTGCTGTTGGTTCCCATTCTTTTCGTAATGGAGTCGGATTAGGGTATTTATAAAACTGACCATTTGTCATTTTCGGTTTCGATTAACGGTTTTAATAGCATTCTATCAATTTTTGTAAGCTCTTGAACGGCCGCTTTAAAAAGTCGCTGCAAAATGCTTTGTCTATCTTAAAATCAAAATATTTGAGGCGAGTTATGTCACGGCTTTTAAATCAGTCAAAAAAACTCTTTATTAAGCTCATCTTCGGCTTTTAATGATGCTGCATTTTTGTCCAAAATTAGTACCCCACTCAGCCAAGTCCACAATTTCGATTTGTAAGACGTAGTAAATAAAAGTCCTATAAAGTACTCGAAATGTATGTTGATCTCAAGCAGACAGGCAACTTCAACCAGAAGGACACTGTCATAGCCGGCTGATGAAAAGTTCTGGCCAAGACGGGGTAAAACAAACGGAGTGCTTTACACCGGGATGTAGGTTTTAGTGTACAGAAAGAGAACAATGGTGAAGGAAGTAAATATGTAGAACGCCTGTGGCCAGCAAACACGGTGACTTGGTAGGAGCGATGACAGGATGTTTTATGAACCACTTCATTTTATGTAGATACCATTTTTGTTTATTGCAGAAGTTCTATGCTTGCTGCTTACAGACTCATTGGAAATTGAATTTAATCCAATTTAATCCAATGGATGTGTAAGCAGCATGCATATAACATTTTGCAATAAACAAAAATGATATCTGCATTACATTTAAGTCGATTGTTGGCATTGTGCAATAAAATGGTCTATAAAACATCCTGCCTTTGCTCACGCCAACTCACCGTGTTTGCTGTCCACAGACGTTCTACATATTTACTTCCTTCACCATTGTTCTGTTTACTCTAAAACCTACATATTCGTGTAAAGCATACTGTTGCTCTGCTCTAAGCGTAACCACAGGTCCGTGCACACCCTGTGAGCGGCACTATTCAAAAAGTTTTAGAACTCTTTATTAGCTGGCCAAGACCAGCGTCCTTTTTGTTTAACTAGTAGGAAAGTGAAGTCATTATACCACGCGCCAAGGCTGTTTGCCGTGACGCATGTGAATGGGCTAGTCCACTCAGACGGCCAAAGATGCGCTCTTCTCGTTCGTCATTGGCTAACTCACGATGACATCACAGTAAACAGCCAAGGCCGATGGTATAGGTAAGTGTCAGCATTATTTTAATTTGTACTTAGACCATTAATGTTGCGTTAATACAAAGCATTAAGTGCACTCATCAACAGTGATGACAAATGCTTTAACTTCAATAAATTCAGTCATCAGTGACGACATTCAGCAGTCAGTCACCTTTATCAAAACGAACTTCTCCTCCTAACCTCGATTTCTTAAAATGGCGAAATCGCGGTGAAATAATACAGAATACTCAATTTTCTAGTTCCCAGTTCATTTTTAATTATGTTTTAAAATTGCTTAACAAAGTTTGTTTACCATAGTTAAAACATACCATCAAAAGTTTGCCCTACAGGTAACGAGAGCTTTTTAGCAACAACACCAAATCATTATTGATTAAATTAATTATTAACTAACCATTCCCGGTAATTACCTCCGGAAATTGAATTACGCCCCTGTCAAAAGTACACAGAAAAGTCAATTACGAAGTTTCCGAAGGTTGGCTATTAACACAAAGTTTAGAAGTGCGCAAACTTTCCAACCGTCAGCTTGCCTTGTTGACCTTTACTCTGAATCACTTAAGAAGAAGATCACGTAGGCACTTAGCTAAACAGTTTATCTTAGAAGTTTGCTGAAAGATTTTCCAGAAGCACGCGGTATATTCAATCAAACGCTGTAAGTTATTGCGTCACCATAACTAGATTACGTAAAAGGCTAAAACTCTTTGTCGCTGAAAACTTTGTTTTTTAAATGAAAACTTCTTAATAACTTCTAATAGTGAAAACTTCTGAAGAACGTAGTTTGTCACGTACGTAGACCATCATAGAATTTCCAGGTCCTACTTAAAAATAAATCTTCATTTATTGCTCCATGTGGTGAATGTTATGTGAATGTTATTGTTTGCTTATGTTTTAATTGCCTAACGAAGAATCCGTTTCGCGATTCGAAAATTTACTTTGATTAAAATATTTTCGGCAAAAATGAACCAATTGTCTACCTAGCGTCTTCATAGGTCTATTTATTTATTTATTTATTTATTTATTTATTTATTTATTTATTTATATAAGACCATAGTTTGTAACTTAACTTCATTTATTGCCTCATATGGTGATTTTTATGTGAATGTTATTGTTTGCTTGTGTTTTAATTACTTGATGAAGAATCAATTTTGCGATTTGAAAATGTATTTTGGTTAAAATATTTCAGGCATAATTGAACCAACTGTCCATTTAGCTTCGTTCAATTCATAGGTCTATTTATTTATTTATTTATTCTTTATTTATATATGACCATAGTTTGTCACGTAGACCATCATTGAATTTTTAGGTCTTACTAAAAAATAAATCTTCATTTATTGCCTCATATGGTGATTTTTATGTGAATGTTGTTGTTTGCTTATGCTTTAATTATCGGATGATGAATGAGGGGGGTTCCATTCACATTTTTTGTACACTTCAACCACTTTCGAAAATATCGCGCATTGGAATAGTGATCTGTATTATTTAATCTCTAAATAGTAATTATTACAATTGTCGGTTAAAACTGAGTTAGCTTTTAGATTTTAGGAGTAATTGTCAGCATTTAGACCTAATTTTTACGTGACGTTTAAAGTGTGTAAGTTGCAGCTAACGGAGAATTGGTTCCGAGACAGTTTCGGATTGGGGCGCCCGGGAACCCGGCGATCCCCGAAGAGGCTCCCACTACAGGAGGCCCTTGTTTAAAAAAAAAAAACGTATTTTGGGAAAAATTGTAAGTGAATTCGTACGAAAATTGCAAAAGTTGCAAGAAAACCTATTAAATACATGCCGATTTCTTAAAAATACACTAGCTTCCGGACCTTACCCCCACCACAGAAAAGGCCCTTGTTAAAAAAAATTATTTATGAAAAAGTGGAAATGAATTCGTATGAAATTGTAGTAAAACGTTTTAAATTCATGCCGATTTCTTAAAAGTACGCTAGCCTCCCTGAAACCCCCCACTTGCGAAGCGTATGGCTATGCTACCGATCCACTCCCCCCCCCCCCCCGTGTGGGGCCCCGAGGCACCTGCAGTACATTTCCGGGGAGGCCCTATACCCCTCGCAATCCGACCCTGTTCCGAGAGTAGGCCTATTTATTCATGCAACTTGGTGTCGAGACTTCACATTGCCGTGGCAAATTAGCTAGATAATGAACTATCTACAGTGTGAAATTAACGTAAGCTTGCTGGAAGTTTTTCCGATGATTCGGACAAAGTATTATGCATCTACAACACACTGTACACAAGAAAATGTCTTTATAAGCATCTTTTTGTCCAAGTTCTGTAATGCTTTACAATAAGTTTGGCAAAGGAAGACAGAAAGAAGTGGAAGGAAAGACACTTCCTGGAAATGCAAGACTAAGAGTGTCCATTTGGAGTTGTCGTTCTCTATCAGTAGCGGCCATCTTTCAGGAGCTTGGCCGGTCGGCCATTCGCCGTTCTTTTTTCCTTCCTCTCGGCAGCGCCAGAGGGCAAATTGGTTGTGATTGCTGGCTGTGAAAGACCCAATCCGAGCGTCCGGCCGGCCACTGGTCGCCCCCGCTGCTGATCCCCGACCACCCCCCCCCCCTCCTCTATACCCCCAATGTCTCAGGCGAGTCGCCAGTTTTCTCTTCCGTTCACCAGAAAAGAAGGACGAAAACGGAAAGGAGAAAATAGAGAAAACGAGAAAGAATCGAGGAAAACAAGGAAAAAAGATAAACAATTCTCCCTTTAGTAGCTTTGCTTAAAAGGTCGTGCTAAAGTTTCGTGCGGTTCACGGTTTTAAAATAATTTTCACCAACTTTCGTCCAACGCCGTTTCATTTCTTGGCTTTCTCTGAAAAGAATGTTTGCAGGTTTGGGGCCAATTTTCTTTTGTTTGGCCGTGTCTGACGCGATTCTAATATACTGTGCGACATTTTTCATTATTTAAAAGTTACCAACGAAAGCTGTTTAAAAATTGTAAACAAACTATTCTGCTACAACAAAAAAAAAGTGTAAGGAAAGGTTAAGGTTGTGAATAGTTTTATGGTAAGAGTCGTTCTTACTAGTGCAAGACATGTTACGAAGAATTTGTCTTTGTTATGGAGCGTTTGTCATTTTCGAAATGTTAGCACAAAAATCCATTTAAAAGTATGGTAGTAAGCAAAGAATTGTAGGGAAATTTTTGTTAAGAATAGCTAACGTCTTAGCGAGGTAGGAAAATGTTACGGAAAGTTTGCAACTCCTCAGATTTATGGATGAGTTTGTGAGAATATATCCGTATGTGTAATTGCTACATGACGGGGTGGGATTGAGGCAGAATTTTTATACTGGTTTGTTGTTACACCGTAAATTTACGCAAAATAACATAGTGCTAATTCGATGTGTTATCTCTATATCGAGCAGAACCGCCGAAACGCCTGTAGTTAGTTGTAGTAAACTATAATCACAAGTCAAGGGTTAAAAAAAGCAAGCGTTCAGCTTCATATAATTTTTGCAATAAAATTCCTGTCTTTAATACCGACGACTGCTTCCTTCTAAGAGCGCATTTTTAATATTCAAGAACAAATTGTTAGTCTATTACCACATATCAAAAAAATCCATGTTATACAAGGTTATCCCCCTAATTGACACAAATATACGATAAGATCTACATTTGGTATTTGGTTAACATCTCTGTAATGTGTGGCCCAATGGCATGCAGTGTGAGTAAGGTTGGCGCTAATAACCTAGCTGTCGACGCGCCGTTAAGACTCAATCCCTACCCCCTAATAATTGATGTATCCGTAAAAATAAACTCAGTATTGTTTAAAAATATTTGTCAGTTACCCAAAAAAGAAAACGTTTACAGACAAATAAAAAAAAAAACTGAAACGAATTAGAATACAAAACTTTATTGATAATTAGCGCTAAAAGTGAAACAGGTTGGGCAATCAAAGCCACTAACATCCCTCTGACAAATTTTAACATCGTATGTATGACAAACAGAGAGTTCAGAGTCGTGGGGACTCATTGTAACAACAAAAAAATGGACGTGCATTCTTTATAATCAGTAAAACTAAACAAGAATACAATACTTTCTTTTCAATATGTAAAACTGAACAGGAGTACGAGATTACTGTAAGTAAAAAGCCAGAAAGCCTGCTTTCCTTTAATTTTTATTCAAAAGATGAAAGAGGGCCAACCAAAACAACCTCCTCCGACAAAGCATTTCAAACCCGCACAATTCGGTTAGAAAACAAGTCGCAACCGGTCGTTTGTACACTTCCACCACTTTCGAAATTGTTAAGGCGCACACCTCTATCACGCACTGCAACAGAGATCTAAATTAATCTAAAAGTAGTAACCAACACAACTGCCGGTTAACACTTTCACGCCTAACCTTTTTATTTTGAACTAGCATTACAGCCAGACCGATTGTAGCATTTACCAAAAATATCATTTCAAGCTGTGCAGTGGAGCTCAAGAACTTAAAATATAGTCACTTATCTCAGAAAAGTATGCTTTAAATGGTGATGCATTCAGAAATTTTTTACAAAAATTAGTACTGGACCAGTAAGCAGCGAAACAATGTTGACAAACTCACAAAAACGCAAAGGTTCAACATTGTTGGCCGCCATTTTGTATTCAGCTAAGCAAGGCCCTATACAACTTCCAACAAACACCATTTCACACAGCTCAGACTAGTCAGTGCTGCCATCTAACGACTGATATGTGCACTAAAAACATTACGTAACAACATTGCGTGAAGTGCGATGGACGTACTGGTACGTTGACTTTAGCATGCACCCCCAAACATTCAGGACGTACTGGGACGTCCATACGCAGCAGTGCAAATGTTCAAAGAACGCCGTAGGCGTTGAAAGTGTTAAAAATGTGTTAGCTTTTAGGCCTAGTTTTAGATTTTAGGCGTAATTGTCGGCGTTTAGGCCAATTTTTACGTGCCGTTTAATTTCATCAGTAGCAGCTAACGGAGAATTGGGTTAGAGAGTACGTCTATTTATTCATGCAACTTGGGTTTTTCAGCCGTGGCAATGAAGCTAATGTGTGTCGTTAACGTAATCCTTTTGTTTTTTTACGGTTGCGTATCTTCCTGTAGTGCTTTACTACGACGATCAAATGTTATTATTTCATTGAGTTACGTGGAGAATATATTGGCTATAAGGAAGCAACCATATTTTAATTTTCCAAGTTTTTAAAAGTCCACTTGACTACCATGGAAAACGCCGATGGACGGACAAAGTCGTTGCCCATGGTCTTCCCAGCTGTTTCAGCTGTAGAGAAAAGTAAAAAAGAGCAGCCAATAGTCCTCTTCGGAACAAATATTTCCAGAGGTGACCCCCCTAGTCCGATAATTCTGACGCAGTTTGAAAAACTTGCAGGGATCAATGTCTAGACCCCCCCCCCCGTGTAACGAAGAAAAGGTCAAGAAAATGAAGTTTTACTTACGTTAAGCACTCTTTGATGTACGAATAAAAAATGGTAAACAGTAATTAAATTTTAATTTTTCGTATTCAACATGCTTATAATTGCCCTTGGATAAAATTGTAATTGAATCCTCAACTAACTTCACATTAACTTTTTCTTCAGTTTTGCCGTGAAATCCCAAACACCACCCACTTCAATCCGCTTCTCAGTCCGTCAGTGCTAAAAAACTTGTTCGGTAATTCATGTTTGTCTTCCTTGCCGATTTTATTATTGCTCTTAATTCTTTAGCACAAGGGATTTAACTAGAGTTCTTTGTTATGAGAGAAAATGTTCGCTTGCCTGTCGTCGGTTTCTCATCATCGTCGGCCAACCAAAACCACTCCTTCCTCACCATCTTAAATAAATTTAAAACGAGATTGGAGCAAAGTTGTGGTTTCTTGGTTTTCACTGGCAACTTACCAGCCATCAAACATCCATTAAATCGAAAGGATTGTAGAAAAAGAGGGGAAAAATAAAGAGAAAAAAAAAACAGAGAGAAGAAAAAAACAACCCGTAACTCGTTTGGCTTCAATTCGGCCGGCTGTCCGTCGGTTGGTTTGTCTGTCTGCTCTCGGAGCTTTGCGACGGACAGACGGAAAAGGAATTTGCTCGGTTGCACACAAGTTTATTTTTCGAACGAGCAACTCAAATTTAATTTTTATTACCAACGTAAGGCAGTTTCTTTAAAAATACAAAAGGATTCTGTAGAAAACAGCTAAAGAGAAAAGAGGAATGATGTTGAAACCGTTAAATCCAGACATTGTTTTGCACAACGAGAACCTGGACGGGTTTTACAAGGTCTAATTTAACAACAGGGGGCCCCCAACATAATTGTAAATGGCATCGTTAAAATGGCATTTGTGGGCGATTATAGATTCAAAAGAACTGTAGCTAAAGATGTGCCTTAAAAAAAACTGATCATTTGTTACTCTTGAAGGAAGAGGAGTAACCTTTCAAGTAACAAGTAACAATTCTAACTATAACTTTTAAGATTTTTAACTACGAAGTAACTAAGCTTAAGTATACTGTAATAAATACGCTGTGACAAAATAGGAAAGACAGCCAGTGTCACTTGGTATACTCATCAATTCTCATGAATTTGTTCCAACTTTGCGACAGAAAGGGCAACTACGAAAATGCTCGCGTAACCACAAGGGCCTTTTTATGTCAGGATATCTGGGAATGAGCACTCTGATGCAGCAGTAAAAGAGGATCATAGCCTTGTTCCCTCGAACGCCTTTTCAACTCTACGTCTGAGGTTGCATGCTGCGTGGCAAGCCGTGTGGGACAAACAAGATGGCAATACGTTGCGGTCTATTAAAGGCCCTGTCCAGGTATGGCACTCGGCTCGTCGTCACAGTCACCGAAAAGAGGTGGTGTTGGCCCGTTTACATAGTCATCACACCAACCTTACACTTTGAGGGGCTTGTAGATTATTACCATCTTGATGGTATATTTGTCGCCGTTTCACTCTTCCACGAGACTTAGCTTGCAACTGGACGACGAATCCGCCCTCCTGTCCTGTTTTTGTTTTTTTAATTTGGAGTTTGTTTAACATCTCTGTATGGGTGACATTGGTAATATGGATCACTGCACTGTGACTGAGGTTGCCGCTAATGATCCAGCATCATAAAGCTTTAATCCCACCCTTCCTCCCTATTCTTAACTCCCATCTTTCAGGTCCAAGGAAGCCTTGAGGCAGTTCAAAACTGTAGTTAGCACGGATCCAAAACGTTTCGTAACTGATCATCGACGTATCGAAGAAATCTGATTGTGAGTGGCTCTAACACATTTGGATGCTTCCTTGAAGTTAAGGCTTCGTTAAGATGGTTTGTGAACATGACCTAATACGCAATAGTGATTGGTATTAAAAACAGACTAAGGGCACTGCGCTTTTTACGAGGAAACAGTAGGCCCTACTTTACATTTTGAAACAGGCTTAAGTTTTCAAAGTCGCAAATTAAAAATCAAAAACCACCCCCTCCCCAACTTTGTCTTTCTGACTTTCTGCTGTCTTCATTTCCGCTTTTCCCCATTTCCTGCCTTTTCAGTTTGACTCTGCGTTATGAAACACTGCGTTCGTGCTGTTTAATTTTTTTAGTTTGTTACTTGGATAAAATGAAGCCATCCAATGTGGCCTGCTTCGAAATGTAAGGTTCTGCTTCCTCGTTAAATGCGTAGTGCCCTTAGTATGTTTTTTTTTATCAATCTTAAACAAATTTCTAAAAACTTTATTTAAAGGCAATACATGAAAGGTGTTTCCGTTGATTTAATTTCCTTTTTGTTTGTCTTGTTATTTTCTTACGTTAAGTCGGTGGTCATCTTAGAAAAGAAAAATAGCGGGGAAAAAACCACAACTCCGGACCAAGAGCACGTGGTGGTTGCAAAACTGGCTCGAACTGATCTGTATGGCAGTGTACCGTTAGACTGAAGATAGAAAACGCCAGCGGCTCACGGGGAGAGAGAAAAAAAATGGGGTAATCCTGACAGATATTGCATTCCACAAGCAGTGCAGCCGGCATACCTGGGCGTCAAGCGTACAACCTTTGAGGGAAGGGAGACATGCCGGCCAGGCATGGTAAAAGAACGGCAGTAGCACATAATAAAAGCTGCCAACCAGTCAGAAAACCCTTGCTGTGATGTGAACGAACCGTGCACCATATCCGCTCGAAGGCACATTTCATGGGTTCAAACAGCCAACTTGTGGTTCTTCGTGTATCTCCTGGGCCATCGCATGTCTTACTCAATTTAACACAGAGAATACCTATGCAGAAGTCTGATTACATGCCACGAGGAGCCGTGGCATACCATGAAACAAATTTAAAAAAAATTCAAAGTGGGTGTACGATAGTATTTCATTTCTAGGGTCGATGGCGGCTACAGTGTAGATGAATGTAAAATAACTTAAAATCGATTAACGTAGAAATGTATAGTTCACATGGATTGAAACTTCAAAATCACTGAAGTGCAAACCAGGTCTCTGAGTTCAGTAACGGTCAGTGGTGACGTAGTATTGTGCGAAGAATGGCCCAATTTTCGTTTTGTTTTACGTGTAATTACCCAAATGACATAAAAAAAAATACAGCAAATACTCTGTATGACAATCGGAAGTCCCGTACGTATATTTTTTTTTTCTGTAAACAGTTCAGATAGGAGGGCCGGTTCGTTACGTAGCACCTACTAGTGGTGATTATGTGTAAATTGACTACATTGCTGATCTGTTGTTGTAGTAGTTAGGATAGGTTAGATTAGGTTAGGTGGCTAAGTAGGATTAAATGGGGTTTTTTCTTCCTGTACGCTGCTGGGCTGCATGGAGAGCTGTGTAGCTAGTTTGCTGAACTGTTTACAAAAAAAAAAAAATTATGCGTCCCGTACTAACCTAAATATCCGCTATTAACATAATTATTCAATCGGTTGCCCATTTCAGCAAACCGAGGTTCTAATTGAGGTTTGAAAAACAAAGCTACTTTAGCGCCGTGGTTTGCAACCGAATGAGCAACCGAATCAATGATTATGTTCATAGTGGATATTTAGGTTACCCCGTACGGGACTTCCAGTTATCATACTGACCAGTTGCTGAAATTTTTTATGTCATTTTAATAATTAATTTCGTGTCGTTTCTGTAATTGCCTCTGTCTGATAAGCAAAAGCTAGAAGTCTCATATTCGATAATGGCGTAAAAAAGCACGGTAACAGATTATTAAAATAAAAAACAAGCAGTGCTACAAGATAAAAAGACGAACAACGTTCGTCAGGTTTGCATAATAAAATTAAAGCATGGCAAACGCAATAAAATAAAATAAAATAAAAGGGTGCGATACCATCAATTAAAAGGATAAAAACCACTAATTTTCCCTCTCATTGTAAATTGTAAATTTTCGAAACGTTGTTCTTTTTTTTAATCTTGTAGCACTGCTTGCTTTTACTTCAATAATCATGTTCGGTAACACATCCAGTTGCAACATCTCTCATCAGAACTCTAATCAATACCATGTTTCCAATACGAACGAATGAGTTGATAGTAGACTAATAATTATTAAACAATTGTAATTCATGAAAATAGTTTGATTCATGACATTTTGAAACACAAGGTAATTCGTAAAACTGAAAGACTTCCCACTAGCTTCTTGTTGTAACTAAGGGCAGGTTTTGAAGCCAATATTCTTATAACCGAAAGACTTTTTCTGCCGTCTCTCCTTTGTCAGAACTTACTAAACGAACACTTGTATAGAAGACAACAAAAATGGACTCTTTTCATATAAAAAAAATGTTGGCTTCATAACCTGTCCTTGCTATCAGACCTAGCTGTCGACGTGCCATAAAACCCCAATTCCTCCCCCCCCCCC